>CM034537.1:21800608-21883677 GCA_020002185.1 Paraescarpia echinospica | reverse complement strand
TGCAATTCCGCATGGCTCTGAAACCTTCACATCATCACTAATGGTTAACCCTAAGTCATTTTCTTTTACAGTAGTACTTAGTACAGTATCCCCCATAATATATTCTACCTCTTCGTTCACATGTCCTGTGTGGAGGCATTTACATTTCCCAAAATTGAACAGCATTTGCCACTTTTCAGACTATTTGATCAACCTGTCAAGATCATCTTGTTAATGCTGTCTGTCTCCATCACTTTTAATCCTTCTAAACACTTTTGTATTATCCGCAAATTTCAACACCTTGCTTGTTATTTCAACTAACGAATCATTTGTCAGCTAACGAATCATTTCCATTGTTTCAAGGAGATGTTAAAGTGAATTTTGTATTTAATGTGTTACAGCTAAATGAGGCAGCTGATGACGACTTTTAACCAATACGTCATTCCACATATTATGATCTTGACAATTTTAAACTACTAGCAGAAACACAGAACGAAGGTTTAGTATTTAAGTTCTAACATAGAATCTATAAATGCTAAATTTAACGAAACTGAAGCTTTCTTAGAGGAACTTAACCAGACAAAATTTAAATTTAGTTTAATATGTTTTCAGGAAAGCTGGCTTTCCGATAACGATGATTTATCACACCTACAAATTGAGGGATACCATTGCATCACACAAGACAAAACATGTAGCAATAAAGGCGGGCTAGTAATTTATTTAAACAACAAATTCAACTTCAATGTAATCCTGTCTCTAAATCAGTTTCAACACTGGGAAGAACAATTTATCAAAATAACTGGAGGTGGGCTCTTAAAATATATTATAATTGGAAATAGTTATCGACCTCCAAGAGACCTCAATGAAAATTATCAACAGTTTCTTAGTGAATTCACACCAATTGTCTCATCTTTTGACGAAACAAAATCTGACATCATTATTGCTGGTGATTTCAATATTAACCTTTTTAAAATAAACGAAACAGAGGTTTTCATTGATTTTTTTATTTATTAATATCTTATAGCTTTTACCCCCTTATTACACTTCTCACAAGATTTTCAAATAGTAATGGAACTCTAATAGATAACTTGTTTTGCAGATTAACCGATCCTGCAATAACACCGAAATCAGGTATTCTAACGAAACAATTATCGGACCATCAGCCATACTTTACCTCTTTCTTTACGCAGTTCCCACAAAGAACTACCACCTAAATATATTACAATTAATATACAAAATCAAGAAGCAATTTCCAAATTCATAAATTAAATCACTTCAATGGACGTTTATAATAAACTTAACCAATCGCCATCTGCTGACCCAAATATAAATTATGACACTTTACACGAATCAATCAAATGCGCAAAAAAAAAACATATGTCATACAAAATAGTTCAGTTAAAAAATAGAAGCACAAAAAGTTAACATGGATTACACTTGGCCTGCTCAAATCAATGCGATACAGAGACCAGTTATATAAGAAGCTTAACATGACTGCTTGACTCACCAGAACATTCAACAAATCGGACTAACCTGATATCTTATAACAGCATACTTAAAATAGCATACGAACAGCCAAACAACTGCATTGTGAATCTTGTTTTAATAAGTACAAAAATATCAATAAAAATATGGGAACTGTAAGTGACATTCTGTCTAGAACACATGAAACGAAAACTTTCCCTTAGTCCTTTATATATAACGACGAAATTATAATAAACAAGACGGTTATTGCAAACACATTTAATAACCTTTTTTTACCAATATTCGCCCAAATTTGGCCAAACAAATCAGTAATCCTATAAATACATATATTATCTGAATAAGCAGTATACCAATTTACTCACTTTTGAACGTATTGATGAAGAATTTGTATGTAAAACAAAGATAATATGCAAACAAAAACAAGTTTTGGGTATGACGGTATTTCGTTACGATTACTAAAATTAGTTAAACCTGCAGTAATAAAATAATTAGCACTAATTACAAATCAAATACTAGGTCCTAGTATCTTCCCTGATCAATTTAAATCGCTAAAGTATTTTTTAAAGGTGACGATACCCAATTCACCAATTACAGACCAATATTACCCTTACCAATTATATCAAAAGTAGTTGAAAAGATAATTTACAACCAGCTAGATTCATTTTTCAAAACACAAAATCTCTTGTTCGAAAACCAATATGGATTTGGAACCTAGCACTGAATTTGCTGCCCTTGAATTCACCGATAGGATAGTGACACACATGGATAGAAATGAAATTCCTATAACTATTTACCTGGACCTTTCCAAAGCTATCGATACCCTGAATCATAAGATATTACTAGATAAATTAGAATAGTATGGATTAAAAGGAGTCTCGGTAAGTTTAATTAACAAGTAGAACAATATGTTGAAATAGAGGATGTCAAATCAGAAATGCATAATATTTCAACAGGCGTACCTCAAGGCTCGATTTTAGACCCACTGTTCTTTATTATAAATTATGCATTAATGATTTAGTTGAGGCCAGCCAAAAGTTTAATTTCATAACATATGCCGATGATACCACCCACCCTGTCATGTAGAATCGATAAAACTTAACAAATTATCTCTAAGCAAAACTAAGTATATGCTCTTCAAAACAGCTAGAAGAAAAAGCGTGACTTACCCATTACTAACCATAGATACCACTACAACAATAGAGCAAGTGGCTATGACTCCATCCCGGGAGAGGTATTCAAGTACGCGTCCACGTGTCTGGCAAATCCCATGACGAAAATATTCAATGATGCTCTAGAACAACATTAACCACTGGAGCTTGGTAGAGGTGTCTTAATCCTTCTACAAAAGCCCGGTAAGACGATGGGGCCTCTAATGAGTTTGATACCTATTGTCCTACTGACTCTCCTGCGCAAAACGCTAAACGCTTTCGCTAGTAGTTTTGTCCCGAATTGCCTCGAAAGACGATGAATTCCTTTCACCTGGTCAGAGTGGATTCCGTCGAGGTCGAAGTACGGCTGACGTCGTGTTTGGGTACCGATGGATGTGTGCTAAGGCACAGAGATACGGTGTCGCAGTCGAGATTCTTGGAATAGACACGAGCCAAGCATTCGATACCATCTGTCGAGACAAGCTGATGGATATACTTTCAACCTTCCTTAAAGATTCGGAAATTCGAATGATAAGACTTCTCCTTGCAAACACATCGCGCGAACCACGCATATCGGTCGGAGAATGTCTATTCCAAGAATCTCGACTGCGACACCGTATCTCTGTGCCTTAGCACACATCCATCGGTACCCAAACACTACGTCAGCCGTACTTCGACCTCGACGGAATCCACTCTGACCAGGTGAAAGGAATGGACATCTGCCCAGAGACACACCGACCGAATATCTGAGGAGTGGCGGGTGACAAAGAAGCTAGGCTCACTACTGGGAGACGCAGAGGATGTCGCACACCGTAAATAGCTCGCAAATGAAGCATTTCGGAAGCTGTGGACAGTCTGATTCAGGCGGAACCAGATCATTTTGAAGCTACGGCTCTGCCTCTATGCACCATTCGTTCTGACAGTGCTGACCTACGACATGGGCACTTGGGGTCTGACGCAGACGGAGTTAAACCGACTGGATTCATACCATTGCCGTCATTTGCGTCAGTTAATCGGTGTTCATTACCCACAGAAGATGACTGCAGAAACCTTATATCGTCGATGCCAATGCGAGCCGATCAGCCGGTTGGTCCGAAAAAGCCGGTGGCGACTCTTTGGAAACGTACTACGTTTGCCAACGTACGCCCCCCCCCCCGGCTTGCCATTGAAGAATACTTCAAGCCGGACAAGGGTGGCTTTCGTGGAAAATCTCGAGTGTCATTGCCAACGATGCTGAACGGGGACTTGAACTTGGCTTGCAACTGCGCTGTTACGGGGATATCAGAAAGCTACGTGCTCTCAACCGCGTCGAATGGTACGCCATAGTGGTAGATGAAGCAGATCATTGAAATGGCATAAGCGAATCTTACATCGTTTGAAACGCGAACATGCTTATTATATATAGATAACACTACTATTGCCAGAGTGGCAGAATTTAACTTTCTTGGAATAATATTTAATGAACAATGTAACTGGAAAAGTCGCATTGAAAACGTTTCAAACAGGTTTTCAAGGACGCTAGGTGTATTAAATTGACTAAAATGGTTATTACCTCTTAACGTAAAGATCGTATTTTACAACACACATTATATTGCTACACTTAAACTACGGCGTTACCGCTTGGGGTTACAAATGTAACATAATTCAGAACCTTCAAAAGAAACTTGTCCGAATTATTAGTGTAAGCAAATATAATGCTCACACTGAACTACTGTTTAAAAGTCTTTAATTATTGAAAATAGAACACATATTAAAAACGCAAGAACTAAAATTGTATTAAAAATTCGAACATAACAAACTTCCTATTTACCTTCAAAACTTGCCGCTTCATCAGAACAACAGCATTCACAATTTCGACACACGTGGACAATACAATATACATACAACCAGGGTGCAACACGAATTTGCGAAACAAAGTCTCAGATACACCTCGCCGCATACTATCAATAATGCACCTGATTTTATAATATCAAGTAAAATCTACACTCACAGCTTACATGGGTTTGCAGTGTATATTAAACATCATTATTTGCAGACTTATTTACCTGTATGTACATTACGAAATTGTTACATTTGTCATTATGAGTGAATAACAAATATGAATATAATGTCATGTTCTACCAGCTCGATAAGTTATACTTCTCTGGTAGCCACCTCATCTGTGTTACATTGCTCTTGAATTGTGCTGTATATTATCTGGATGAGGAAATAAATTTACTTTACTTTACTTTACTTTCTAAGCTGTGTCTGACTTACTCTGTTAACCGATTTATGCTACCATTTTTTTACACACCAGAATTTGTCATCAATGTAACTGGTGGCTGCCATGAGAGCGGCTTTTTTATCCTTCGTGGGAGTCTCCCTGACCCACACGTGATACTTTGTATATCACGTGATTACTATAGGTATGCTTTTACATACTCATGGGGTCGTAGATGTGTATGTGCATGTATGTGTGTGTGTGTGTGTGTGTGCGTGTGCGCGGGTGCACATGCACATGTGCGCGTGTGCGTGATTGTACGTGTGAATATGTGCGTGTGTGTGCGTGTGTGCGTGCGTGTGCGCGTGTGTGCGTGCGTGCGTGCGTGTGTGCGTGTGTGCGTGTGTGCGTGCGTGTGTATGTGCGCGTGTGTGTGTGCATGCGGGTGTGTATATCTGTGTGATGTGGGTGTGTGTGCGCACGCGTATGTACGCATTCATGCGTATCTTGTGTGTAACGTATGGTTTGCATTGTTCGCCCACATGTACGCGCACACACGCACACACCCACACACCCTTATACGCACACACGCACACACGCACGCACACACGCACACACGCACGCACATACGCACGCATGCACACACGTACGCACGCACACACGCACGCACGCACACACGCACACACGCACACACGCACGCACACACACGCACGTGCACATACACATCTACGACCCCATGAAAGTTCCGTAACTCTTATTTTCACCCTATGTCACCCTTAGTAGAAAGAAGAGTTTGTATATTGTTTGCCGCGCCTGTGCGTGTGTCTTATGTTCATTCCAAATGATGTAAACCACACCCTGCCGTGTTTGTACATGCAGCACCCAGTGGAACTGACCAGTGTTCCGTTTACGTAACTTGGAACCACGTGTCATGTTATCATTAATTAGTTATTTTTTAAACAAATTAATGTACTATTTTACAATATAAGTCATGTCTTCATTGATTTTTATTTACTATGTATTTTCCACCTTATAAATGTGAGTGCACCTTACTAGACTTAATCCATCATCTAACTACATGATGTTATATAAATACACTTATTATTTTTTATTAATATCTGGCTTTAGCCTGAGATACCGTCGTGTAGCACTGACAAAAGTCGGTCGAAGCAGACGTCGAGATTAACAATACTTCCCAGTTCGCGCCCAGTGTGGTTTCCCTTCTGTGAACAAGCATTCTTCAACTTGACACGATACCTTTACACTAGTCATCTCATGCCGTGGAGAAAAAAACCGTGTTCTATTCCGGGTATACATACGGCGGCGTGCCCACTTCCCTTTCTGATCTAATCAAATGACCCTACCGAATTCGCACTCGGCCACTACGTGACGCCCCAGGCGACGCTTTGTTCTCGCGTTCTCACATTTGCGCCATCCGCTCGTCTTTGATCAACCACGATGGCGTCCAAGCTCCCAGATTCCCACATATCAAAGACACATCGTTGATGTGCTAAATACAAACACGTTTTCAAGTGAAGCCCAAGGTTCGAAACGGCAGCACATGATTCTAACACCGGTTCTCTCGATGAGAGTCCGATGCTCTAGCCACTGCGTCACTGTCCCACCCCCTTCATGACGTATGGCACATAAGACTCGCACAAGATCTCGCCAGACCCCCCTATGTCTTGGGCTCTCATTCTGCGCCGTGCCATATCTACCCAGAACCCTGTATTTCTTCATTCTACATTCTTTGCCAGGTTGGTTTTGTTGTACCACTGTTGTATTTGTCAGAGAAAATTATTACGTTCTTACGTAAGTTCCCTGAATAAATCATGTTCCGCAATACCTATTGATTTTGTTGTTTGTACGTCATGTAATATTTATACACGGTGAGCAACAGCTTACCTTTTCATTTCCTTGGTGAACATACTGTGTCCGGCGAACAACTGTCGAAATAAAACTAACCCGGAGTGAAGAAGAATTTAAGAAGAAGAATTTGTTTTATTTGACCCAGACGTTTCAAATAATACGTACAATACATCCATGTCAAAACATTTTAATAATACAAATATACAACCTTATGGTAAACATGGTATAATGCATGATAAATAACGAAAAGTAGTGTCAGGAGACTCCTCTAAGACTATGGTAGTCGCTATCGAGGAGCCACCTTTTGTAATAAAACTTTAACTGAGTCAATACATCACCTAATCAAATTCATCCAGAATAAGAAGAAGAAAAAAAAACCATAATATGTATGCATGTGTGTAGTGTGAGCAAGCTTACATGATGATTGAGTTTGTCGTTTAGGCACTGTTTTGTACTGTATCAAGTTGACAGGTGGTTGTCGGTTCATAATTTTGCATAGATATGTAGCAATTTTGCCTGGTGCATGTTACATGATAGTTTTGTAAAAAATAAAGTTTAACATACTTGGCAAATCCTTGTGAACTGTGTGTACTAAGCTTTTCTTTGACAATATCAGAAATGTTATTTAGTAAAAGTGGCAAATATTGCCTAAGACATTTCTTAGTAAATTCATGTTTAATTTTATAAGTGTATATTCCAGTTTTGTCAATAAACTGGTAAGTCATTGTGTAAACATGTATAGAAAAATGTTCATTGTTGTAATTTAAGGATGTCATCTACTTTTAACAAGTTGAGTTTTTTTGTGAAATGGTTCTGTGTGGGAAGTATAATTACTTAAGGTAATAATTCTCAGGGCTTTTTTTGAAGTTTTATTATTCTATTTAATTGAAAGCCCCACGCCATAATGCAAAAATTAATGTGTGGCACTATTAAAGAATTATATACTATTATTTTAATATGAAGAGTTAACACATGTTTCAATTGATTTAAAATGCCATTTTTTAGAACAAACATTTGATATTTTTTCAGTGTGCTTTTTCCAGTTTAGATTTGTATCTATAATTAAATCCCAAAAAAATAATTCTTTGACTTGTTCAATATTTACATTGTCTATCTTCAGAGTAAGTGTCTGTATATTTTTCTTTGTTTTTTGAAATGTCATGTATTTCGATTTTACTATGTTTAGCGATAATTTATTTATTTTGAGCCATTAATTTATTTTCAAAAGTTCTTCATTTATTAAAGATTCTAAATTTTCGTCATGTATGTTATCACTGAAAGTGTTTAGTGTACTTGATAGAATTGTATCATCAGCATAAATTATGAAATTAAAAATGTTACTGGCTTGTGCAAAATCATTGATATATATGATGAATAACAGGGGTCCTAAGATCTGCTGAGTGACCACACCACCAATGCAATTAAGACGGCCAACAACGCCAGACCAACATCAACAGCCGCCCCAGTAATCAAAGCGGTAAATGTTACCAGTCCTTCGTGAAACTGAACGTGGTGGAAGCTGTACTGTTTCAGAATGCGTGTGGGACCAGTACACTGAGACAGACACCGGTAAGTTCTTAGATATCGTATCCAGCCAGACCTTAGGACTGCTCAAAGCGCCTTAAACTTTACTCCCTTCAATTGAACACCATATCGACTTCTCTGGAAGGCATTCAGCCTCGCTGCAATTAATACTCGAAGATTATTCGTACACAAATGTCCACCACTGTCAGGTACTCATTCATACAGCTGAGTGAACGGGCAATTTAGAGTGAACAAAGTTGCTCAAGGTTCGACGCGGCAGCACAGAATTCGAACTCGGGTTCTCTCGATTGAGAGTCCGATGCTCTATCCACTGCGCCACTCCGCCATTGCTCTCGAAAATAAACTGAAATGCAGTTTTTTTCCACGTAGCATAATAACAAAATGTCATGCCAAACGACGTACTATCCTCGCCGTTTCGTATTTATGTGCGAGCGTGTATACGCGTAAAATACGCTACCGCCAATGATCATGTTGTTAAATGCGCAGAATTCACAAAGCTACATGGATATCGCCTGACCACTGAACAGAAAAAACAAATCGACCACATCTGTATAGAAAGAAAGTTCAGAAGATCACTGCAAGACGTGCGGGTACATAGAGGAGCAGACGCAGCCTCAGACCACCACCTTGTGCTGGCCAGACTGAAGATGAAGCTGAAGAAGAGAGACGTAAAGGGGGCACCAGAACAAGATACAATGCGTACTTCCTAAAGGACAGAGTCACAACAGAGACATCCCGACTCACAATCAGCAACAAATATGAAGTCTTACAAGACCTTCTCGAAGAAGAAAACATGGACGTAGACAGCCTGTGGAAAAAAGATCAAGGAAACATTGACCAGCACATGCAACAAAGTCCTGGGAAAGAATAAAGCCATTCATCATCTGTAGAGAGGGAAAGCTTCCGGCCCAGATGAAATTCGTGCCGAGGCAATCAAGGCAGACATGGAGACCTCCACATAGATGATGCATGATCTCATTGGGAAGATATGGGGTCAAGAAGAAATACCGACTGAATGTAAAGAAGGATACCTGGTGAAACTCCCAAAGAAAGGAGACCTGCAGGAATGCAAGAACTACATAGAGGTGATGCTCTTGTCAGTGCCCGGAAAGATTCTCAACAGAGTAATCTTGGACAGACTGAAAACAGCAGTGGACGCCAGACTGAGGGATCACCAGGCAGACTTCCGTAAAGATAGATCATGCACCGACCAAATAGCTACACTCCGAATAATAGTTGAACAAGCAATGGCATGTGACTAATCCCATATGTCTATATTTATGTACATAAACGTTGTAGACGGCATTTGATAGCCTCGACAGGAGACGCTATGGAAACACCTGCGACACTACGGGATACCAGAGAAATGTATTTCTCTGATACAATGTAACTATGAAGGCATGGCACATATGGTCATTCATGCAGGACAACTCACAAACTCATTTATCGCGAAGACAGGAGTGAGGCAAGGTTGCCTTCTGTCACCATTCCTCTTCCTGCTTGCTATGTTCGATTATGAAAGAGACAACAGAAAACAGAAGAAATGGTATCCAGTGGACACCTTGGAGCCAGTTGGAGGACCTGGACTTTGCAGATGACGTCGTTTTCCTGTCCAAAAGTCAACAACAGATGCATGAGAAAATAGAGCTTTTAAACACAGTTTCAACACAGATAGGACTCAACATCAACAGAAGCAAGAAAACAATCATGAAAGCCAACACGAAGAATAACAGCCCAGTCATATTAGGAGGGAAACACTGGAAGAAACCGACTCCTTCACATAACAAGAGTGGAGGCACAGAAGAAGATGTCAAAACAATGATACAAAAAGCAAGAGTGGCATTTCTCATTTTGAGGAACATTTGGAAGGCAAAACAAATCAAGCTTAACACCAAACTGGGGATATTCAATTCAAATGTCAAGTCAGTGTTATTCTATGGCTCGGAGACATGGCGAGTTACACTAAAAACACTAACAAGATTACAGACCTTCGTCAACAAATGTCTGCGCAAAATCATACACCTAAAGTGATCAGATAATGTACCCTACACTACACTACACTATGGGAATGGACCAATAGGAAACGAAATCAAGAAGAGAAAATGGAGCTGGTTAGGACATACACTGGGGAAACCTGCAACAAACATCGCACGACAAGCAATTACATGGAACCCCCCAGGGAAGAGAAGACGAGGAAGGCCAAGAAGCACCTGGCAGAGAGACACGGAAAGCGAAAGAAAGCAGCTGTGAAAAAACCTGGAAATAAATTGAGAAAATGGCATCAAACCGACAACAGTGGAGGACCACGGTCGATGGCCTATGCTCCCAGCGAGCAAACAGGCCTAAGTAAGTAAGTGAAAACGCGTATGCGTGCGGGCGGACGGGCGGGCGCTTCTGTGATTCTTTTATTCCCACTCGGCTGCGCAGAAGTCAGCTCGTAACAAATGAACGAGCGCCCTCCCCACAATCACCGCCGCACCCTGCTCTCGGCGGTAATTCGAGCAAACGACCTTACGTTGGCAGGCGCTCAGTCCACCGATATCGGTGATTGGTGCCTACGTCGATGCTAATTGGCTGTTTGCTTTCTTGATATCGCGGCTTAACACGGCTCGACGGTGAGGAGCGGTGGACTGGTCGAAGACGCTCCCAGAACAGACCGAACAGTCTGCGGCAGCGGCTGTCCATTGCGTAGAGGCCCAACACGTCGGCAGTAATCACTGCCTTCTGTAGTCACTGGTCAGTTGCAACGTTCACTTTACGTGTCCTTCGGGTCGTATATGTGGAAGTCCTTGGGGTCGCTTCTGTCTCCGAAGATCGATCGTGCAAGACGAATTCAAAGGTGGGTCTCCGTCAATCGAAGTGACTGACAGGCACGGCATGATGCTAACGCTGGGTGCCAATTGTGTGTGTGGCGAGTGATAAGGAAATATCCTAGGCAAGTTAGATATCTGGACAGGACAACAATTTACGAATGCGTCTATGCATGTTCGTGGAAATAATGGCATCGATATATTCGATTACTCTTTAACACTGTACCTCAACAATCTACGACGAATATACTATTATACACGATCACATACATCAGGCATTGGTTCAATGCTACTGTTATTTTTAACTGAATTACCTCAATAATTACAGCCAACCGAGTTAGGTAACCAGAAGCTAATCTAATTGACAGGTGCTCACGTCAACTTAATATTAACAGGTATCCTGGTTCCGTGTTCCCGTTCAACTGGGTTTGCCGTAGGCTTGCTGCCTGCAATTAGAGATGTTTCATGTCCGGGCTACGTGAGTAGGAGGGGGATCGTAAACCC
The DNA here is from genome assembly GCA_020002185.1 of Paraescarpia echinospica. Lineage (NCBI taxonomy): Eukaryota > Metazoa > Annelida > Polychaeta > Sabellida > Siboglinidae > Paraescarpia > Paraescarpia echinospica. The sequence goes on along the minus strand of CM034537.1, from coordinate 21,872,137 downwards.
AAGACTGTTCATTGTCAAAATAATGAGCAGAGTTGCTAATTTAGCCTAACGGGAATCGGAGAATAGTCTAGACAATAAATTGGTCATGATGCTCTGCTAGGGATCGTTTTACCGAGACAATGAGTTCGTAATGAAAATCCATCGTTCAACAGAATCCAAAGTAAAATTTAAGGAGATTTATCAAAATGCAAAAAGTCGCGGCATTATCGTAGAGAACCATTGCAGTGAGTCATCGGTGAAAGCGTCGATTTGACGCGTCATGGCGCTGACAGTTTTCAAGATACGAGATCACAGTTAAGGAGCGAATCGATTTTAAGCAGCAAAATCGGGCTAATGAGCTGATAGGAAAGTTAGTTGAATGGTCCACAGCTGATAGCTAATCGTATTATTAATGACTATCGACGGATTTTATTATTTACAACCCAACTGCCAAATAAAATAAAATATCAGAATTACAAGGATGTAAAAATGTTATCAGGATACTTTGGTCTGCAGTGTATATGTCCGGATTAACGAATGTTCCGCATAAATGAATCATGCACGAAACGATCGAGATACATTAGCGTTAGGAAACTCTCTTCCCGTAAATTATATTCGGATGCCAAGTATTTATGTTGATATATATATATATATATCAACATTAATGACCAGGATGCGTGCACATTCTATGACACCTTGTGATAATTAATTTCAAGTATGCATTGATGAAGTATATTTAACTAGCTTATTCGACAATTTATATATATATATATATAAATTGTCGAATAAGCTAGTTAAATATACTTTAAAATACAATTTATATATATATATATATATATATATATAAATTGTCGAATAAGCTAGTTAAATATACTTCATCAATGCATACATGAAATTAATTATTACAAGGTGTCATAGAATGTGCACGCATCCTGGTCATTTTTACACACACATGCACGCACGCACACATATTAACAATACCATATAATTACTAATCAAACCGGCGTTGTCGCACAAAAAATTACTCTAGCGCTACCTGAGACGGTTCGAGCTCTTGCAACGATTGAGAACAAACTGGCTTGTAGCAACGTTTACAGCAAAGACTCCATGCCGTCATCAAACGCTGATTAGCTGTCTTTTTTGTCAGCGTGCCTCAAGGTTTCATTCTTTTAGCCGGGGTTCTGTGTGAAGTATGTGAAGTAATTGTTTGGCGCATTTGACGGCACAGTTACACGCTATCTCGGCACACTTCTCCAAGAAGTAGGCCTAGTCTACAAACTTCAGCGTTTCGTGAAACACCCATACCTGATCGGCGGGCACTTTCTGTGTATCAGAAAAAAAGAAAAAACAAACACGCGTAATGTTGTGTTGTGAACAATCGATTGATGTCCGGCTAACGGCCGACACGAACCATAAAACCGGTAAAAACCCTTAATCAGCGGGGAATTTTGATAAACTAAATGTAACCTTAAAGTTTGGCTCCCGCAATGCAAACTATCTAGGAGGAAAATGGTAGCATACCAACGTGTACACACACTTGTGTATATACGCTAACTCATTTGCAGTTCGATGGCCATGTCTCTTCCGTTATCCCGAATCAACAAAATTGTATGTCACCCCACTTGTGGTCTTGATTGTGGGAACCGGCCAACTTCAAATAGTAATTCTTGGAACTTGCGGTTAAGTCCGTCTGCCTCCGCTGTAGCTGTATTTACCATTTTGCTATTGTGTGTACAATTTAAACGTATTGTAAGCGTAAGCGATACATATGAATTGCGTGCATTGCTTCTGATTAACTAAACACCATTTGACTGGCAGTATGCATATTGTCAACGTAATTATCTATTTTACTGTTGAGAACATTATAGTATCGCCTACAAGCACGGTGAAATAACCAACCTCGAATGATTTCTTTAGTCATATTGCCACATACATTTGGGGGTATAAAGCATCCGATTGTTAGGTTTTTGCAGGACGTCGTATCCGACATGATTGCGACAAGACAACGCCTTAGAAACATTTGTTTGTAGTTTTCTTTAGGTGGAAAGAAGTGGGCGTGGGAGGAAAAGAACATTCCGTCTTTGAGTTGACTCAGGCAGTCAACAGCTTTCATCTTAGGTGGAAAGAAGTGGGAGTGGGAGGAAAAGAACATTCCGTCTTTGAGTTGACTCAGGCAGTCAACAGCTTTCATCTTAGGTGGAAAGAAGTGGGAGTGGGAGGAAAAGAACATTCCGTCTTTGAGTTAACCCAGGCAGTCAGCAGCTTTCAACTTAGGTGGAAAGAAATGGGAGTAGGAGGAAAAGAACATTCCGTCTTTGAGTTGACCCAGACAGTCAACAGCTTTCATCTTAGGTGGAAAGAAATGGGAGTGGGGAGAAAAGAACATTCCGTCTTTGAGTTGACCCAGACAGTCAACAGCTTTCATCTTAGGTGGAAAGAAGTGGGAGTGGGAGAAAAAGAACATTCCGTCTTTGAGTTGACTCAGACAGTCAACAGCTTTCATCTTAGGTGGAAAGAAATGGGAGTAGGAGGAAAAGAACATTCCGTCTTTGAGTTGACCCAGACAGTCAACAGCTTTCATCTTAGGTGGAAAGAAGTGGGAGTGGGAGAAAAAGAACATTCCGTCTTTGAGTTGACTCAGACAGTCAACAGCTTTCATCTTAGGTGGAAAGAAATGAAAGTTGGAGGAAAAGAACATTCCGTCTTTGAGTTGACCCAGACAGTCAACAGCTTTCATTTTAGGTGGAAAGAAATGGGAGTGGGAGGAAAAGAACATTCTGTCTTTGAGTTGACTCAGGCAGTCAACAGCTTTCATCTTAGGTGGAAAGAAATGGGAGTGGGAGAAAAAGAACATTCCTTCTTTGAGTTAACTCAGGCAGTCAACAGCTTTCATCTTAGGTGGAAAGAAATGGGAGTGGGGAGAAAAGAACATTCCGTCTTTGAGTTGACCCAGACAGTCAACAGGTTTCATCTTAGGTGGAAAGAAGTGGGAGTGGGAGAAAAAGAACATTCCGTCTTTGAGTTGACTCAGACAGTCAACAGCTTTCATCTTAGGTGGAAAGAAATGAGAGTTGGAGGAAAAGAACATTCCGTCTTTGAGTTGACCCAGACAGTCAACAGCTTTCATCTTAGGTGGAAAGAAGTGGGAGTGGGAGAAAAAGAACATTCCGTCTTTGAGTTGACTCAGACAGTCAACAGCTTTCATCTTAGGTGGAAAGAAATGAGAGTTGGAGGAAAAGAACATTCCGTCTTTGAGTTGACCCAGACAGTCAACAGCTTTCATCTTAGGTGGAAAGAAATGGGAGTGGGAGGAAAAGAACATTCTGTCTTTGAGTTGACTCAGGCAGTCAACAGCTTTCATCTTAGGTGGAAAGAAATGAGAGTTGGAGGAAAAGAACATTCCGTCTTTGAGTTGACCCAGACAGTCAACAGCTTTCATCTTAGGTGGAAAGAAATTGGAGTGGGGAGAAAAGAACATTCCGTCTTTGAGTTGACCCAGGCAGTCAACAGCTTTCATCTTAGGTGGAAAGAAATGGGAGTGGGAGGAAAAGAACATTCCGTCTTTGAGTTGACTCAGGCAGTCAACAGCTTTCATCTTAGGTGGAAAGAAGTGTGAGTAGGAGGAAAAGAACATTCCGTCTTTGAGTTGACCCAGACAGTTTGACAGTTTGACGAATTGATGCAGTCCTGGGAATTTGTATAGTAATGTATCGTATTGCTGTTAGACACACATCTGAATGATGTCCTGCAATAAACAATAAACGTAACCCGTCGTTTTCTAGCCTCGACAGAACCTAAATGCTACTCGGTGCAATAGCGCTGCGTTGGAACGTTGCAGCGGTGCAGTGGTGCTAAAGTGCAAAGGTACAGCGGTGCAACTGTCCAAATAGTTTTGTTATTTTTACTGTAAATGCATACATATATATATATATATATATATATATATATATACGGTGGTACTTTTTAGTGGTATTAGGGTTGTTTGCTCATTGGGAGCATAGGCCATCGACCGTGGTCCTCCACTGTTGTCGGTTTGAAGCCATTTTTCTTAATTTGCTTTCTTTCGATTTCCGTGCCTCTCTGCTAGTTGTTTTTCGGCCTTCCTCTTCTTTTCTTCTCTGGAGGGTGTAATTGCTTGTCGTGTGATGTTTGTCGCAGGTTTCCTCAGTGTATGTTCTAACCACTTCCAATTTCTCTTCTTTATTTCATTTTATATTGGTAGTTGTTTGGTCCATTCCGTTAATGTAGTGTTGGGTATCTTGTTTGACCACTTTAGGTGTATGATTCTACGCAGTCATTTGTTGTTTCCCAGGTATGTGAAGGAGTCGGTTTCTTCCAGTGGTTTCCCTCCTAATATGACTGGGCTGTTATTCTTCGTGTTGGCTTTCGTGACCTTTGTCTTGCGTCTGTTGATGTTGAGTGCTATCTATGTTGACACTGTGTTTAGAAGCTTTGTATTTTCCTGCATCTGTTGGCACTTTGTCGAAAGCTTTTTGAAAATCTAAGTAGACGATATCTACTGGTGATCCGTCATCTACCCATGTAGATGTCTTCCAAAAAACATAACATATTTGTTAAGCATGACCTCGCTTTAAAAAAAATCCATGTTGAGATGGGTTTATCAAGTTTTGTTTAACAAGAAAATCCACCATGTGATCTTTAATTAATCTTTCTAATAATTTGCAAATCACTGATGTTAAACTCACTGGTCAATAGTTCTCTGACTTGTTTCTCGAACCTTTTTTAAATAACGATATAATGTTTGCCTCTTTCCATTCTAAAGGAACCACTCCCTCTTCTAATGACAAATTTAAAACTGTTGCAAGCGGTACGCTGATTTGTTCTTCAATTTCCAATAGTAGTTTGGGCGGAATCCCATCCACTCCAGGTGATTTATTATCCTTCATAGCCCTTATTTTCTTAGCTACCATTTCCGGGGTTACAATTAACTGTTCTAAATAGTCTGAATCTGCCCCCTTGAACTTAGCCTCTGGTACTGGCAGTGAACTAATATCTTCCGTGGTAAACACTGAACTAAAATACTCATTCAGGTCTTCTGCCATTAAGAATCCCTCTGATATTATATTTCTAGCACTATCTTCTAGAGGACCGACCTTATCCTGAACTTTCTGTTTGCTTGGACCATACGCATAACAACTAGCTAATTTTTGTTCATAGCTTCTCTTTGAATTTCTAATCTCAGCCGTAGCTTGGTTAAGTGCTTCTTTATAAATGTTGTAGTCTTCATCATTTTCAGTACATCTATATGATTTCCACATCATTTGTTTATACTTAATTTTTATAATGGCTTCTTTCGATAACTGTTTCTGTTTGGACCGTTTCCCTTATTTTTTGAAGGGTACAAATTTATCGACTATGCACTTATTAGTTGCTGTCAAATGCTTCAGTGTGTTATTCCAGTCTATCTTTGCTAAATATTTCCTCATGTCCTTATACCTTCCTTTGTGGAAATTTCTCCTATACTGCTTTTTACTATTCCTTTCTGATTTTACTTTGATGGTAAAATGTATCTGGTTGTGATCGCTACTCCCAGTGGCTCACATATATTGACATTGTCAACTAATTCATTTTGTGAGGACAAAACTATGTCTTAACACATTCTCAACCCTGGTTGGTTCTAGCACATGTTGAGAAAGGAAAGTATCTTGAACTAAAACTAAAAACTTGTGGACCTCACTCCCCATACTGTGAAGAGATTTCCATTGTATATGCCCGTGGTTAAAATCCCCCATAATAATACAGTCCCGTTTGCTTACTTCCCTTATAGCGTTTTGTATTTTTTCATTCTCTTCTAAGCTTAAGTTTGGACTTCAATAAACTAACCCAACTGTTAACGTTGAGTTTCCTGTAACTATGTTACACCAAACAGTTTCTTCGCAATCTGCTTCTCTTTCTAATTTTATTCCATAAGCCTGGATAGATTCTTTAATATATAAAATAACTTTACCTCTCTTTCGTCCTATTCTATCTTTCTTAAACATTACATATCATGTCAGTCCCAATTCGGCATCTGATATATCGGTGGTGGTCCATGATTCGGTTATACCTATTATGTGACGGTCAATATCTTCTACCATAATGTTTAGTTCATTTCTTTTGTTTACCATACTCCTTGCATTTAAACAAACATATTTATATCCAGCTTCAGAAGAGTTTTCCAGACTGTTCTTTGCTGATTTATTTGTGCTGTCTATATCTATGCCTCCAGTTTCAAGCTTCTCTGTGAGTCCCCCCTGCGAATCTAGTTTAAATAGATGTAACCTGTCCCACTGTCAACAGATCGCAGCAGGTTCTCTGCTGCCCCCTTTCCACTAAGATGGAGGCCATCTCTCATATCTTCCCTCCCAACAAAGTATCCCCATAGATCTGTGAATCCCACCCCCTCTTCTTCACATATCTGTTCAACTAGTGTGTTGATCGCCATCCTCTTGCAGTTTCTATTCGTTGCCCCTCTTCCTCTCATTACTGGCAACATTCCTGAGATAATAATCTGTTCAACTCTTGTCTTCTTTAGCTTCCTCACTAACTGTCTATACGTCTGTACTATCCCAGTTGTTTCCCCCCTGTCTACATTATTTGTTCCTACTAGTATAGACCCTCCCTTGCCATGCCCCAATACCTTCTCTACCTTTTCAGTCACATGTTCTATCCTAGCTTTGTTGTCTTTCCCTCTGCCGTCTTCTATCCTGTTACATTCTCTTCCGATCCATTCTTTCCTGTCGCTTTTTCTCTTGTCGCCTTTCCTCCTGTCATCGTCCGTTTTATCGACTTCTCTTCTATCACATTTGCTCTCACTTCCTTTTGTCCCTTCATCTTTCCTCCCGTCTCATGTTCTTCTCTCTTTTCCCGTCCCATCTTCCCTCTCTCCTTCTCTACGATCACTTTCTCCCCGTCACCTTCACGCTTGTCACGTTTTCTGTCGTCGATTTTCCAATTTCTTCCCCTCCAATCACCTTCCCTCCTCTCAATCTCCTTTCCTCAATCTTCTTGCTACTGCTATTCTCCTTCTGTCTTTCAGTATTCCCACCTTTCTCCTTGTCTTCTCTCTCTCTCCATTCCACTGTCGCCTTGTCAACCTAACTATCTCCTTCTGCAGACACTCCACCTTCCAACACCCCATGCACTGAAAGGAGAATTCCTCCTCCTTGGTTTCTGCCCATGACTTCCCACAGCCGGACAATGCAAAATCGACCCAGCTGTGGCAGTGATCGCACACCAAGTGTCGCTTTGCCTTTAATTGACTTGCAAGGCGCCATATCACTATCATAATTTATTTAATAACGTAGCTAACTTAGTCTTCATGAAGACTGTTTCCTGTGTACTACAGCACACTTGATGTTACAGATTTTAATTACACAGCTGATTATCTATCCTAACACGAACACTAACATTAATGGTAGTGACCTAAATTAAATACGATCAATTACGTTACATTAGGCTGCTTTATTTATTTAGGTTAAGCCGCGCCCTAGCGAATATGTGGGAGACTATCTACATAAACAATCTGGAGTTCGTCCGACTTTCGCCCTTGCTTAATTTTAACAACAATGCTACCTAGTCAAACTATCTAACAAGTACTGGCTTGCACATATATTATCTTATGTAAGTAGTTTTATGGTTGTTACTTATCTCCTATATATTCTACCACATAATCAAGTTTGTTAAATTGTGTTTACAAATTATCGAAGGCTAAGTTACCCTATTATCACTCACTAGACTAAAGTGTTCTAAAATACTTTAACTAACTAACTTAAAGCACAACTGTTACTCAATATATGTCTAGTGTTACTTTATGAATAATAGTAAGATAAAAGGGTATCGGCGATGTAGCTTCCTTTCAGCTTTCACTGCATAGCGTCATACTCTCCACGGGAGGCTCTCCCTTTCCCAAGTTCAGTACAGTTCCTTTGGTCGATGTTTTCATAGCAATCTGTTTTTTACGGGAAAGGGTTGTTAGCCCTTTGCCCAAACCTCCTCTTTTCATATCCGGGCTTGGGACCGGCATTGGCAGAGTTTAGAGTACGCACTTGTCCAAGTGTATGTGTGTGTGTGTGTGTGCGTGCGTGTGTGTGTGTGTGTGTGTGTGTGTGTGTGTGTGTGTGTGTGTGTGTGTGTGTGGTGTTTGTGTGTGTGTGAGTGTGTGTGTGTGTGCGAGTGTGTGAGTGTGTGTGTGAGTCTGTGTGTGTGTGAGTGTGTGTTACGTACGTACGTACGTGTGTGTGTGTTGTATATTGTGTGTGTGAGTGTGTGTGGTATTTGTGTGTGTGTGTGAGTGTGTGAGTGTGTGTGTGTGTGTGTGTGTGCGTGTGTGTGTGAGTGTGTGTGTGTGAGTGTGTGAGTCTGTGTGAGTATGTGTGTGTGTGTGTGAGTGTGTGTTACGTACGTACGTACGTACATACGTATGTATGTATGTATGTATGTATGTAATACGTATGTACGTGTGTGTGTATGTGTGTATGTGTATGCGTGTGTATGCGCGTGTGTATGCGTGTGTGTATGCGCGCGTGTATGCGCGCGTGTATGCGCGTGTGTATGCGCGTGTGTATGCGCGTGTGTATGCGCATGTGTATGCGCGTGTGTACGTGTGTACGTACGTATGTATGTACATACGTATGTATGCATGTATGCATGTACGTATATATGTACGAACGTACGCATATTCGTATGTAGGGCCTATGCCGTCGTGTGTCCAGATTCTTCAGCAAACGTCTTTTGCTGGACAATCGGCAACATCGCTGAAGTGACAATGGCCTCGACGAGCACAATTTTGATTGGTGAAACTATCCCGTATAACGAGGCAGCTATATGCAACGTTTGACAGTTTGACGAATTGATGCAGTCCTGGGAATAGGTATGGTAATTTATCATATTGTTGTTATACACATATCTAACGGGTGTCCTGCAATAAACAATAAACGTAACCCGTCGTTTTGTACCCTCGACAGAAGCTAAATGCTACGCGTTGGAACATTGCAGCGGTGCAGTGGTGTCAAAGTGCAAAGGTACAGTGGTGCAATTGTCCAAATACATTTGTTTTGACACTATATATATATATATATATATATTTATTTATTTATCTTGAAGGCAGCATAACGCAATCTCCTATACGATGTCGAGAGACAATTCCCTGTGGTCTCTGTCTTACCTGCGCCTGTTTCTCGCGGACTGGCGTCTGATTCTGGAGTAATTTGGTGGATGATAATCGTAATTTGCCAAGCTGATACACACACAGACACATTTTTATATCATGTGTTGATTGGTCGTCGTGGACAGTTTTTAATATCTGATACGATCAGAGTAATGTTATGTGAAATCTTTGAGAAAACATATCAGCCATTAGTTATTGTTTTATTATCTAGATATTGTAAACATTCTCCCTATCTAATGGTGTAATGGCAGAAACAAAGTATTCAAGTATGCATTTGAGCAAACATTTATTATAGGTGTCTTTATTTTGTGGGCTACAAAGACATATACATGCTCGCGAATAAGCTAATAGTCTATTGTAGACAAGCCTGGTTTGATAGAAAAAACACACATCCTAATAAAAACTGAAAATCTGTGTTTACTGGTCGCCATAAAACATACAGTTAGGACAATCGGGCGGGAAAATGGTCTTCTTTGGGTTACTGTTAGACTACTGTTCTGTTTAAAGAAGTATTTTACATGTTCAGTTCACTGGCCTTTGTATTGATTACATACTGTGTTTTTTCAGTCGTGTTCAAACGGTGTTATCTGTAAGTGCAATACAGAGACCGACAGGGCATCAATGCAGTCAACTATTGAGATAGGAGAACAACCGTTTCCAGCTTGTTCCCATTATCTAATCTGAAGTGTTGGTAAACAGTTAACAAGACTGCCATCCAACACAATAGACTCCAGACGGCAAGTTGACAATACGTCTTCTGTGAGAATTAGTTTTTTGCCATATCCGACTTACAATGAAATGTATTTGTTATTGACTAAAGCTGCTTCGTGCCTTCTGGTTCTAACTTCTTTAAGTTTTAGGAAAATGTTTTATGTCAGTATTGTCAGTCAGTATTTTAAACATCTTCACTTTGATTTTCTCTTATAGTCACCTCGTTTCTTGTGTTGTCAAACCATCTTTTTATTAGGCGTCGTTCATGGTTGGTAGTTCGTTCCATTTACGTTCTAGTGCCTCTAATATACCTCCTCGGGCGATACAACTTCATGCATGCATTTCGAAAGTTGTCTAGATAGAAACAAAAAAAGCAAACATGCTGGTGGTCAGATGTTATTAATGTTGCGACTAGGTCAAAACGCTCGACCAACGGATCGGAATTTTCGATGGCCTGGATTTACAGCATTGTAATGACACACACAAAAAACAGCGCCCATTTTCCAGCCCAGATACGTGAATCCTTCAACCAGTGATGTTCTTCTTACTCGTGATTTTGTGAGTGTATGTCACATCTTTTGGTCTGTTCTGCTCTCTGGGTAAGTCGTTTCTACCTACCGCGATCCTCCATATTCTGAAGGTAATGTTGAATGGTGACGGCAACAAATCGTTGCGCCCACCCAGTAGCTCAGAATCAAGACGACCACCATTCCTCGTATATTATTAACGTCACCCAGATGTCCAGGATGTCCACTCGGATATGTTTCACTTCATCCTCTTACTGCAACGATCTGATACACTACTACAAACACAACGGATTGACTACTAAGGGATACGTGTAAATACCGGCATAATCGTTACCAGATCTCAATCCAGGCTGTTGGACATCACGGCGTGGTATGAATTAAGTAATCGTGGCACGGCGTACTTCCAGAAAGCTCCCGAATTCCGTGCACGTCTTTAGCGCCATTCTTTTAATCGTTATCGCTTTTCCGATTAGACACCTCCTGTGGGTTCTGTGTTGGGCACTCCGCATGGTCATTCCCCTCCTATGGTTCATGGAAGATTTTACTTTGTCTTCATCATCTGCCCGCCATATCCTTGCATATACCTCTACGGCAGTTTACATAGTATCTCACCAGATGGTCGACACGTATGAGACTGGCGAGAGTATGCAACCATTAACGGGTGACGAATCAGATTAGTTTAACGTTCGTCCATGCACAGTAGTCCCCTCCACACTAGTCTTACGGTATGCCTTCTTGTTCTTCTCTTCTTCCAAGAGTCGTGTCTGTCGCAGACTTTGGAGATCGTGGCCCTCCAAACTGCACGGTCGTTTGTTGCTTGTAGCGGTTATGTTTTGTCTCTCCACACTATGTAGACAGACTATCTATTATTTGTACTCTCCGATGTCCTGGGCATTTTCCTTTCAATATTTCATGTTGGTTCAATATGTTTTAATTTTCACTTTCTTATTATATGGCCTATAGATCGTGCTTTCGTGTTCTAATTTTGCTCATGATCTTTCTTTTTGATTTGGCTGTTTTAAGGATATCTTCATTACTTTTCTTTTCATTCCATGGCACTCACAGCATTCTTCCCAATAACTACATTCAGTGGTATCTACGTTTTTGTTATCTTTCAGTTATTGCCCATGATTCATAAACATGTAACAGCATGGGCTCTATGTATCATTACAATACATGTTTTCTATCTTCATGTGATATACTTTTTGTTTGTTGAAATGTTTTTTTGTGCTGCGGAAAACTGTTTTGGTCTGAGCAATTCATCTATTGATCTCATCGTTGTATCGACCGTCAGATGTTATCAGTGATCACAGATAGTTAGATTGATGAGCGTCCTTCACAACAGTGCCATTGGTTATGTTGCATGTTGGAGTATCAATTTTTGTATGCCTTAACACAATGTTAAATTATATTTATTTATTTCACGCTCAGTTTACCTGTTTTCTGTGACATTTCGACTGCTGTTGGCAACTTTCATCAATCATATAGCTACCGCTATATGGCGACACGGTAGTCCTTTTGGATAGGTCTCACTCGCTGGTGTCCGTCAACCTGTGGTCTGCGTGGCTTTTTAGGAGATCGTCGTAGAATTGTGAGAGTCGGTACCGGCTCTCATCATGCTTTTTTCTTATATCACCCAATTAAATCATCCAGTCTGATGAACGTCTGCAAACATAAATGTTAAGTTTATTATGACAACTAAATTGAAAGACATTACATTGATCGTAAAATGGAACATCAGCACAGCTACACGTTAGTAGTAAAACAACAAAATGTAGATATGCAATTGAGTCACCTCAGTTGACGCCTCCTCCGCTACAGGCTGTTTACTACTACGCCGGATTACAGTGAAGTAGACGCCATAAACATTTGCATGTTGTGAGAATGGAATTATCCATACACAGTCCATATGTTGCGCACTGTTTGTACGCCTAATGCTACACGACGGAAGCCATTATACTAGCTACAACCAGTAGGCGTGATCCAGTGGCGGCAAGACAATTGGCGAAACACTCTAAAATCCTCTTAGCACAGAGAGTACTTTGCTCAGTCTAACAGGTCTATCGCACGGCATTTTTGGTCAGCTGAGTCTTAGTAGACGTAAGGATCACGTACATTTGTGTACTGCGGGCAAATGGTGGTAATCACATCGGGGACTTTGGCGTCTATACAAACTGGGTATGTGACGAAGTTCCGCACAATAAAAAACATATACTATGTACAGTCTGTATTTATGTACTTATGGATGGAGCTTAGATTGCTACGGAAACACGGAACCACTTTGAAATCAAAACGTCTTAGCGCGCTAACAGACCAAAGTCAGACAATCTTGTGAAGTTGACAGTTCATTATTGCTGTGTCTGAGAGACGTCCTCGGGATGTCCGTTTGAGTGATTATCTGATGTATTTGGCAAATGTCATTTAAGGTAACCTGGGTGCAGTCTTGGTGAACATGTTTGGGCGCAGCGATTTGACGTAACAACGGGCATTACGATAACGCTTCACGATGTCAATGCAAATCATAGAATTGCACAATTAACGATATTGTTGATATTTGTAATGTTAGTGTATGTGTGGATACATGGTCAATATACGAACTATGAAAATGTTAAAGTCTGATGTTGTTGTCGCATGTCAAGTGGCCTTAGTTGACAGTATCTCTCGCGGCAGCAACATAGAGACCACGTGGACACCCGAGGAGACGTTGGTCAAAGTAGGGTGTTAGGGGTGTGTATTGTGAACAATGTGTACATGATATTACCCACAACCACAGACACATACACGAACGGGTGGACGCACACACGCATGCACCAAGAATGCAAATACGCACGCACGCACACACATACATATATGTATAAACGCAGGCACACGTACACACACATACATACACACTACACACGCGCCACACAAACACACACCACATAAACACGCATGCAAGCACAACATAAACACACGCACGAACACCACGCACACACACACACACACACACACACACACACACACACTTATAATTAGCAAACATGTGCATTTGTCTACGTGAAAGGAAGTTCAATTACTGAGACATCTGTACACTTGTAGTGGTGAAATTACAATTAGTCAATAATAGACACATGTGACTGTAAATGCAATGAGCAATACACCGATCGTGAACGCTGTGACTTAAAAAAAAACATGTGCGCGCACGTAGTGGTGTTGTCGGGTTACCAATCGTGTGGTTACTTCACACAATATCACGTCTGGCCTACACCAAAGTCTACTCGGTCAATCAAACCCGTCTGATGTTTACGGATATGTCTCTAAGTGATGTTGGCAGGAAGTTCAAGGTATCCTAGGATGAAGCTGCTACAATACCGAGAACGGCCCACCGAGACGCGACCTGATTAGCGAGGTGACCGTGTTAGTGTGACTAATACTCTTTACTTTACTGTAACGTACATGTTTTTGGTCTGCCCTAGGGTGACCTTAATTGCGATGTGGCTGTATTAACGAGGTGACCGAAAATTGAAATTCTACTGTACTCACTTCAATATGTATTTGACTACTACGAGAAATAATCATCCAGGCTAATTCTGTTATTTTAATGACTCATAATTCACGTACCTGCTGTTAGATCACTCGTCCATATAATGGCTGAAAATAATATAAAATGCCAAAACTGACAACCGTATAGTAATGGCCGGTCGCGATCAAACGTCCACGGAGGATTTTATGGCGCCGACAATTAATGGTACGGATTGTTAAATAAATCAAAGGCCAATTACTTGTTGTGTACCGACAGCTGTTAGTGCTGACTGCCTGCCTTCGATACGCGTCTGCTTCGTGGTGTCACTACGCCGACGTCGTTGTCACGGCGTTTTTGTTTTTAGCATAGTACTGTCACGATGTGTCTGTGTGGATGCGATCATTCCAACAGACACCAACTAAGGGGAAATCTCACAAGTCCACATAGTCCAGTAGGAAAAAGGTACGCGTTTCGTATTGGTTTAAACCATCATGCACCAGGAGGCGGATCACGGGGTAATGGGGCGCGGGGGTAAGTTGGGATTATGAGGCCCCGTTGAGGGAACGCATTTTTATGCATATTTATGAGACAATATGTTTTGAAACATAAAATTAGTTTTATTTGGTATTTTACATGTTCTGTTTAATTAGTTTCCCGGTTGACACGCAACGTTTTTGCAATGTTGTGATATAGCTATTTTCCATAAACTTAATTCGCTTTCGAAAGCGAACCGTAACCGTAAGACCTCTTGGTCGTCACGAAGCTGAATAACAAGAACAAGAACAATGTAGTAAAACATAAACAAAACAAAAAACAGTGAAAACGGACCATTGCCTGTTTCTTGAACGGAAACTCCCCATCAGGCGCCCAGATGTTCGTGAAAAACTGGATAAGCTCAAAACCGGTGGCAAAGCTGTGCAGGATCGTGGAACGGATGACTATGAGGACCAACCCGTCACCAACACATACGTAATGCTTTATGTTTTGGGGGACGTTGTGACGTTAAGCGACCACCCCTAAGAATCCATTGTATTCCACCGGCAAGCGTGCGTGTGTCTCGCCTATTTTTCAGAGACGAACGCGCCAACTCTAACGCGGACGGACTCTATTAATCAAATACTACGTTCGAGAAGAGATTTATGTTATGTTTGTTAAATATATTCGCGATTGATATTGGACTGTGGCTTGATTAGGTTAGATAATAATAGAAATCGATGTGTCTGTGTGCATAATTGATGCGTTGCGTATATTGAAAACACAATTTCCCAATCACTCGATCGCGTGATTTTGCGCACGTTGAGTTAAAAGGTCGTGTTATTAAGATATAAATCAACGTGAGAACACTGCGTATAACGTTATTTATTGGCTACCAATAAACAACCAATATCCGGTTGTTTCAAATTTAAATTAAATTTAATGTTATCCTTGTCTAGTTAATTTTTTACAATTGTTAACCTACGATTTTAAATTTATTAGTGCGCTGGCATGAAGCGTGGTGATGTTGTAGAAATAATTGCTATGTCAATAATTAATAACGAGCTTGTGCAGTATCTTTCTGGACGCGTGCATACACCGGATTAACAGAATAATACCTCGGAAACTTAAGAACTAACATATAACATTATGTAACATAGATGAAAAAGTCACACTAGGATGGTCGTTTTCGTGACAAGAGTTTTAAGAGAGCTCAACGTAGGCCGCGAAGAATTCTAAAGTTGAAACCGTATTGACTGAAACAAAAAACAATGAAAAGATCATCTGCATTGCTAAGACATGTGAAGCTACATGTGAACCTGCAAGGCATGTGATCCTATTTCATGTCACGCTGCGAGGCGTGTGGAACTACACGTGAAGCCGGAAGTCGTGTAAACCTATACGCAGACAGCCAGTTCACGTAACGGTCTAATTAACTTTACAACACAGCGTTCGGAATGATATCTTAACAAAATGGACTTCACGGATATATCTACATACACATTTCGTGACGTTAGCTCAGCTTTTAACAAGGTCAACTACATCACGATTAGTTTCGCCTTTGTTAAGATCGATTATATCACTCCGCCCGACAGGTAGGACGAGACCACAATATATTTCCTCATAGGTGACCATGATAATGTTTTTATTGATATCTTAGAAAATATGTCCAACGTTTTCTTTAACATTTCACAGTATATATTTAATAGCTTTTAAATTTGTGAAATTCGTGAACATCTCTTACCCAATGCCTCGCAGAACAACTCCAAAACGGACAGTCAATGACGAGTGACACCTGACATCAAATGAAAGCACTGATAACACGCTACAGGAAAACGTAAATTCTCCTCATCAAGCCCTACAGAAATTCACACAAAAATGCAAAAGTTCATATTTTACCATAGGGATTATTTACGCAATGGTCGACGTATCCTAAATGTGGTGTGTGACGAATGCAGCTAAGCTGTCAGGACTTGTGTTAGAGTAGTTTGCATCCTATCTCGTGGATAGAACACATACAATGCCCTAACATCAACCGGGTTACGCCGGCAAAGCTGTGATAGAGTCCCACAGGGATCAGTTCCCGTCCATTGTTGTCCTCAATTTACATCCTCCCACGTCTCCAAACATCGTGGCCTCCTGGATAACTATTCACACGCCGACGAACAGCAAACATATCTGACATTCAAACCGTCGCCCGAAACCGAAACACGGGTCTTATTCCTGCCAAGAAAAATATCGGGTCATATTACGTTTAACCCAACGGGATTATGTGGTAGTGTTTGCGCTTGGGACTTCGCGCACGCTCAACACGATCGATACATTATCCATGGAATCACACCAATGACCACTTGTTACAAGTTGGGATGTGTAACTATATAACGCAACTTCGGAGGAATAAGGAAATACGTAACATCGACATGGAACTTTTTCTCACGCCTATTTGCCGAATAGGTCTCGCCCGTCCAGTTTGCATTCGCCATAGAATCTCATAAAAAGATGACTGTTTACGTATCCAGCCATCCACTGACTAGCCCCGTCCTACACGTTAACTCGCTGACATGTACTCGTGGCCGGAACATCACGCGATGCATATAAGTGGTTGCTGACCCCAAACAAATATGGCGACTGCTGCATGGTAAGAGTGTTTGTGACAGATGCACTGACACTGATAAATAAATTGCTGTTGACGCCGACGTTGCGAGTTCTAAGAACACTCAAGCAGAATCAATTAACCAAACGTACATTTTTCGTCAAGTTTGCAACAAGTGAAACTTATTTTATATTCGTGATATGTGAAGTGTTTCTTAGAAGACGTGTGTTTATTTCGGAAGTGAAGTGGGGCGGGGTAGCTACGTAAGTAGGGTGTTTGGATATCGTCGAAAGGACCTGGATTCGATTATTTTTGCCATTTCGAAGTCTGGATAATTTCGTTCTCTCGGCGTCTCTAACTGTATAAGCAGGGTTCTACTTGATGTGTTTGTTTTAAGTAATAAAGTTTTGAAAAAACAATTACGAATAATTGTTAGAAATAAACATAAATGGTCAGAATAACGGACATGCACGGTGCTACCTTCACCCCCCTTCTGCTATATACTCTTTCTCCTCTTATCCCTCCAATCCTGGCTCCTTTCTTCTCCTCTCCTTTTCCGCTCTATTTCCCCTCTCCCTCTCATCCGTCTCCTCTCCTCTTCCTCGCTTTTCTTTCCCTTCTCCCTCCTCTTCTCCCTTCTACCTTATTCTCTCCTCCTCTTCCCTCATCTCCCCCAATGATTCCCCCCTTCTCCATCCCGTCAACCCTCTTTCACCCTCTTTTCCCTCCATCTTCCTCCGTTCTCCCTACTTCTCCATTCTTCTCCCCTCTTTTTCCCTTTTCCCTCCATCTTCCCTCCTTCTGGTCTCCCTCTCCTCCTTTTCCCCATCGCTCCTATCCTGTCCCCTCCCTCCTTCCCCTTCTCCTCCCCACTCTCCCCCTGAACCCACGCCTTTCCCCACTCCTGCGTTCAACCGTTCCCAAGTGGCACAGGTTTTTTATAGCAGACATCACAAGACCTGGCGGAATGTGGCCACGCGATACCCGTGTACCTTTCATGTTTCCAAAACTAAATATACTCGCTCCCTTTAAGTGTTCCGTCAAAGGACGGGACCACCTCGGCTGCCAAGGAAGGAATCTTTTGCGGCAGTCCTTAAGACACCACATGTTACGTGCGTTTGGCACGGTCGTCTCTCGTCTATAAATGTAGCCGATGTGTTTGGCGTCACATGAAGCACCGCCAAATTGACATTGCTCAAAGCGGAACATGTCTATTTGACTCCCCCCCCGTGCACATGTTTTCTTTTTTGTTTCTATACATGTAGTCCCATAAGGCGTAAACACTTTGTGGTAAATTCAGAAACATTTATGTAAACAACTAGCATATTTATATATTGTATACGTTGTTTCCTCCTGTAAAAACTGTCTAGCTTTGATCATCTAGTTCTGATTTACTTTTTGTTGGAACATCGGAACGAGGACATTTCCTGCTGCTGCATTAACGCTGTTAAGATCAGCTGAAGATATTATACAGTTCCGCCGTCGTTTAAAAACCTACCTTTATAACGTTATAGCTCCCTGGCTCATACATCCATCTGTTGACAAATTGTCATTCGTATAAGTATATCAGTAAAGTTACCTGAACATAACCATACATAAATAGGAAATTATGTCTCTTGTGTGATGAAAACCGTAACATCACGCGACATCGTTCATTCGTTGATTACGGACATCACTCACCGAAACACCTACTCATAATAATAATTATGTTTGAGCACAGTAGACTCTACATCTCCTGCTTCTTAAAAGGAAGCAAAAGCCAATTGCGTGGGTCTGTAAACCTAAAATGGTTAATAGAATCTAACAATTTGCAACTACAATAAATTATAACACGTCTGTGGTCTACTCAGATTTTTTTTTTCTCAAAGTGGGAGATTCTAGTGAAATCTTACAGTTCCCGGCAGCTGACATATTGATTGATTGTTTATTTCCAAGTGGAAATGCATACAAAGAGAACTACACGCATGTGTGTGCATATATATACACATACGTACATATACATATATATACATACATATACGTATATTCATCACTTCCGTTTGACATGTGTGCGTGGTAATTATTAATAAACAAGTGCTTAAGTCTTGTTTTTAGTATTTTAACTGTAGCTGAACTAGTTATTTGTTCATCATAGGAGTTCCATAATTTAACCCCATATACCGATATACACATAGATTTCAAAGTTGTGCGAGCATACACGTGTTATTGAGACACGCCCGCGATAAGCGCCTAGACCTTCTTTGACTTTGACGCCGCGGTGACGCATCGAATGCCAATTTCCTCGACAGTATATGAATAAGCCAGCTCATACGTTGGTTTCTTGTATTCCCTTCGATTCAGAGTTACATTTGTAACAACTGTTATAAAGCAAATTCGGCGACCCAAACTGGAGTAATATTCTCGGTTTCGCGACTGGTGAATTGGGAAGAGTATTATCCACGCCCCAAGCCTGTATCAATACGTCCCCTTCCCGCCATTGAAGATGAATCTTGTGGTTATCCTATGCCAGCCCTAAGGTGTGGATTTAGCAATAGTGATGCGAGTTATGCAGTCCGCGGCAATATGTCCGATGCAACCGTTACACGGTCGTAACACGAACCGCGTTCACCTTACCTTACCTTACCTATCCTATTCGGGCCTTGTGGCTGCTGTGCGACTCCGTCATCTCGCCCTGTCAACGGCTATGTGTCTGGCTTTGTTCCAAGTTGCCCAGCCCAGTTGCTTTCGTTCTTTTTCCACTGTGGTTCTCCACGTTGTTTTTGGTCGACCAACTTTTCTTGTTCCTTCCGGCGTCCATGTCAGTGCTGTCAGGCAGTGGTTTTGGTCCTTCTTTCTCAGCACATGCCCGATCCAATTCCACCTTCTTCTCTGTACTTCTGTGCTGATCTTCTCTTCTGTTGTTATGTTCTCAATGTTTCTGTTCGAAATTATTACTGGCCATCTAATTTTTTTAATTCTTCTGAGACAGATGAAATGGAAATGTCAAGTTTTTTGTTGTCGCTTAAGTTTACTTTACATGTTTCACATCCATACAGTAACACTGATTTGACCAGAGTATTGTATAATCTGAGTTTAGTTTTTAATGTGTACACATTTGAGCTCCAAATCTGCTTGAGTTGCATGAATGATGTCCTTGCTTTTCGTATTATGTTGTTTATATCGTCACCCCCTCCTCCTCGCTTACTGACGTGTGCGCCCAGGTGTGTATATTTCTCTGCTGCATTTAGTTGTTGGTCACCAATATGCATTCTGTTGTTGCATTCCTCAGTACTTCAGTTTTCTTTTTATTGATTTTAAGGCCGGTTTTTGATGCGAATGCATTAATCTTTGTTGCCTTTGCTTGCATGTGTCTGTAACTTGATGACATAAGCGCAATGCCATCTGCGAAGTCCAAGTCTTCAAGTTTTGACATGAATCTCCATCTTAACCCTGTGTTGTTTTCTTCAGTTGTTTTCCTCATTTGAACCGCGTTCAACGGAAGGTTTAATTGGAACCTTACGCTCAAAGGGCCGTTTGTTTACGTTCGCGTTGGTCAAAATTCTGATGTACCAACGACTAGTTGTCTGTCCGTCTTCCGCCCTCGCTACCACTGCTTCAAAGCCTTCCGCGCGGCTGTCTGTCATCGCGACGTATTCATTACGTATAACAAAATGGTTTCAATGATCCAAAACAGATATGCACCGGGCGAGTCCAGCTCTCTTGTCCATTTCCCATGTGTTTTTTTTGTGTTGGACAGCAATTTTTTTTTTATCTTGTTAAGTTACTATGATAATTATAATTATACAATTGTATATCGGGAATTTCGTACAACAGGAATCGGACGAAACTGTGAAGTAGCTGACACAATCGGAAACAAACACGCGTCCGATTATTTGAGCTGCGTCGACAGCCGTCGATTACAACAGCCTGTAAATTACAAAGGTGCCATTTATTATTATATATATTGATTTCGTATACATTAATAAATTCAGTTGTGGACTATGTTCTGTGGCGTCGCAGTCGGTTGTCGTTCGGTTCTAAAATGGCGATGGCATAAACAGGAGTTTCGTCGAGACCGCATACGTCATTTTGATAGCATTGTCGTGTCATGACGCTAAGAAAACGTTAAACGCTCTACCCTTAGGAAGATAAACAGTACATTTTATAAGGTTATCGTGAATAAAGAAAATGTATTATTATTATTACTGTTATTATTATTATTAGTTATAAGGATCTTGGTAAAACTGTTCCTCATTAGTTATATCCAACGTTCCTTATACTAATTAACGGCTACATAAATACATAAAACAGCCCAGACCAGAACGGGATTTTCAAAGTTGTTCGGATGTATTTCTTATAGCGAGCATTCGTCGTGTTGCGGATTCGCTAATTTTCACGAGAAACACCGACCATTCTCTGTATAATTTAGGAACGTTAGCGCCGTAGGAGAAGAATGGACTTCTAAGCGAGATACCCGGCGGCAAATCGTCGTGTTGAAACAGGCTAAATCATCATTCCGAGCAAACCGACAAGACTGCGAATTCATTTATGCAAATAATTAATGGCGAGGGCAGCTAGGCTGCGAATCTGTATAGCCAGGGGCCGATAAACAGCTTCCAATTCGATTGGCGAAATTAATTTATTGTGCGGTCGTCCCACGCTGATAATTTTTGTAGTGACCAGTCGTACGGCGACTACTGTGGGAAATGTGTGTGCGTTTTGTTCGATACAGCCTTTTTGTTGGTTACTATGTGAATTCGTCGTGTTCAACCTATTGATGTTTTTTGAAAAACAATGGTACGAATAGGTGTTTCGTTTTTAATCGGGGGTAGCAGAATCAGTTGGTTGGTTATTATAAAAGCGTAGATATTGCCTACGATGGACTGAACAGAATCATAATATATTCCCGCTGTGATACCGTATATTTGAAGTTCGTGACAACGTATCGCACTAAAAAAACATCGTTTACCCTTTTCGCATTAATTAACACATAAACATACACACGCACACACACACACACACACACACACACACACACACACACACACACACACACACACACACACACACACACACACACACACACACACACACACAAACACACACACACGGGCACACACACGGGCACACGCTTCCTATTTTACAACTAGCGAATTTGATTAACGATTATCACTCGAGTAGTGACGTTTGTTTAAGTTACGCAAAACATCGTCATGATTGATTATTTACGAACTATTTCTGTCAGCTATTTCTGTTGCAATGGCACCACTAATCATCTTCACGCTCATGGGAAATAGAAAAGAAATATCACCGAGATATAACTACATCAGACAAAGCTCAGATTTGTAGAGTAAGAATTTTTAAAGAAACGTATAATTGCAGGTATGCACGAATACGTGTCCTCTTCTCTCAGTTAGAAACGCAAGTCTATAAGTGTTTGCAATTGAGCAGAAGATGCTACAGTTGATGCATGCAAGACAACGTTAAATAAACACTGCACGAACCATCACGCAACGCCTGTCCTCAAACATAGGCAGTTCACGTACGGATACAGGGTGAGCAACCTTTCCGCGAGATGATGTGAACGGAAATATGCCAACAAAACCGAATTGTGATATTCAGTTATACAATTTTTCATAGCTCGCGAAAACTCCGCAGTTCATCGGATATATTACACCATAGACAGTGGGTATTACATGATGGCAATAGTCGAGGGAAAGTGGCAAGATAAATAATGCATTTGCAGCAGTTTACACTGGTGTACATCTGGCGATTGATCTATGATGCAAAGAATAAAAAGCATTGTTGTTGTCTGTACAAAAGTGTACTTCTTGGAACAAATGTAGCTACTGAACGGAACGACCCCTGTGCGTGTTGCACCTAGTCCAGTCCCGGAGTACAATTGCCAAATATCATCAATGGCTTCACAAATTAACATTCTCGTACCTTGAAAGCTATCCAAGAATGTAACAATATTGGTTGGTTTGCAGAAAAATCAATGTAACTGTAAACAACGCTCCCACGCCCTCTCATTGCAGTCTGTCTTCTAGTTTTCCATTCTTTCTCCCCTCTCTTTTAATTGCCCCCTCCCTCCCTGCCAACCCCTCTCTCCAGCATTCCTCTCTCGTTCTCCACCATTCGCCCCCCCTTCCCCTGGGTCTCCCCACTCAGGACCCTGTCTCTCCTTCTCGTTCCTCGTTATGTCTCCATCGCTCCGCTAATTTCTTCCATATATTTCCCTCTTTGGTCACGTATCCCGACTGTTTTTTCGCAGTCGTTATTCCGTCCACTTTGCGTCTCTATCCGTCTTCACTCTCTGACTTCGTGTCTCGTTTCTCGCCATCCCTCTTATTTCTTCATATATATATATCGCTTGCCAATTTGGCGCCGTTATTCTTCCCAGTTTATTTTCATCTGTATTTCTTCTCCGTCAGTATATATCTTCCTTGTTAGTTTTCATCTCTCTTCACTTTTTGCCATCATGTTTCTTTCATATTTGGCTCAGTCTATCTCCTTCTTAGTTTTTAAATGTCTACTTTCTCGCTTTGTTTTCTCTCTCCCTCCCTCCCCCCTCTCTCTCTCTAACCTCTTTTCTCTCCATCTCACTTCTCTGCCCCATTTATCTCACCTCACTGTTCCCTCTTTGCACCGATTCTCTATTTTCTACTTCTCCATATCTCCCCTTCTTTTTTAATCATATCTCTCCACATCTCACCTGTTTCATTATCCATAGCTCTCATCCCCTCTCTCTCTCTATATATATATATATATATACATATCCTCCGCTCTGTCTCCGTATCTACCATCCTCGTAGGTTTCATGCTATCTCTTTCTACGTCTCGCTTCCATTCTCTTTGTCTTCATATAACCCACTCTCTGTCTCCATCTCTTTCCTCTCTTTCCCAATTATCTCCTCCTCCGTCTATCTCTCCCCTTATTCGCCATATCACTCCACTGACTGTCTGCATTTGTCTTCGTTTCTCTCTCGCTCTGGCATTCTGACCTTTTGTTTTTTATGTATCTTTGGCGACTTGATTCCTTGACATCGATATGTCTCTGTGGTCCTTCTTGTGTTTGTCTGCTTCTACTTAGCTCCCTGGCATCCGATGAGCTTGTAGTGTTGGTTGCGTGCCGGCGCCAACCTCGCTCAGGCCCTTGTTTGTCGATCGATTCTACCTCCTACGTTGTTTGTCGCACCGCGGTCATTCAAGTCGCCACCACGATATATCTGGACGTCTCAACTTCTGTGCTGCCTGCTTCGGCAGAACGTCAGGTTACTATTGTGCGCGCGATCACCTGCGTTGTTCTGAACTGACCTATCTTTGCGATGGTAAGAATAGGTTGTGGTACATATTTTGGACAATGACTCGTTTCATCGTCGCCGTCGTCGACGTCGTCATCATTTGCTTTGTCATCATCATCATTATCATCATCATCATCACCATCACCATCACCATCATCATCATCACCATCATCATCACCATCATCACCATCACCATCATCATCATCGTCACCATCATCACCATCATCATCACCATCACCATCATCATCACCATCATCATCACTATCATCATCACCATCATCACCATCATCATCATCACCATCATCATCATCATCACCATCATCATCACTATCATCATCACTATCATCATCACCATCACCATCACTATCACCATCATAGTCGACGTCGTCATCATCTTCTTCTTCATCTTCGTCTGCGTCGTCCTCGTCTTATCCTTCTTCTTCTTCGTCATTTTTATTCTCCTCCGCAATATTTTGTAGAAGGGAGTGGGTAGCACCCCACACATTATCTTCCATCCTCTCGATCTGTTGTCGTTGCTTCTCTTGTCTGCTCTCAACATCTGCCTTGTCCTAATCTCCCACCACAATGTCCCTGAACCTTCGTGTTGCTCTTGTCCTTCTGTCACTCTCTTTTGTTTTCCATGCACTCTTCTTCAAAAGCTCCTCGCTACTTTTGTGGATGTATCCTGCCCGTCGCGTTGTGTTTCTGACAACTTTCATTGTTTGTGGCGCACAGGGAACACTTGTGCGGCCCCCACGCGAACGGACACCATTCAACAGCGGTCAAATTTCGCTTGCATTAAATGTTTTATCATTAAACTCCCTCGCATACAGCTGCCACCCGCCTAATGCGACAAATGGCCAAAATATGTTAACAGAAGGGAGTACCACATAAGATATGGATTATTGTAAATGCAATTTTAATAATTTATTTATTTATTATTAAACTTCTTCATGTTTACCGTGAGCGATAAGGTAAGTAAATATGTAGTATATCGTGACATCATATTTTAAACAGTCAAAAACGCACATCATCTATCACTGATACATCGCATGCATGGTTAACGCACGCTAATCACCCACTCGATTGATTATGTGCGATAGTTTTGGCAAGTGAAAGCCATCAACATTGGCGTATTAATTCCATTGCCGTCACGGTTTTTGCACATAAATATAGATCGGCTAGTCACCGAGAACTCCCATGGTGTATCGGGCACAAGTCAATCATGTAGACGGAATATGAATAGATGTTGTCTTCGACTGTGACTTCGAAAGGAAAGTGTTTTACTTATACACAATCTTCTTTCTAATTGACTACAGACGTCTAAAATGTATTCCTATCAGGATCTAACACCTAGAAATATAACTTAGAATCAATTCAGTTGACCTGTTTAGACATATATACACTGATAACGTAAATAATAACAAATAATAAATAAAGTCGAGGAGTCACCACATAATGTCGCTAGCAAGGGAGTCACCCCATACATTCTACGGCAAATATATTGTTTGGCACAGCTTGCCAATTGGCTGACTCTGTCTCTGTATTGCGAAACTAACCCTTCATATGCAATATTTGTTAGACCATTAGATCGCATATATAATTAGCGCTTTTTGATTTTGCCATGCTCGGTTGCATCATCGGCTAACACCACGTATTTAGTTTTATGTCAATTTACTGAAGGATCCAAACATTGCTTCGTTTCTGAGGCCGGAATTGGCAGCACGTTCGCAGCTACATATCTTCTCGAAGTATGTGTCTTCTCTGCCAAGTAAAAGTGTTCGGCAGAAGAAAAGAAAACGGGTCAGTGGGGATAGATCAACAGGTGGTCAGACTGTAGAGAACGAGGAGAGACGCTACAGCGATACAGGTGGTGAAGAGGAAGATACCACAGAGGCAGTTGGTAAGACTGTGAAACAGAAGACTGAGACTAACACAGATGGAAGAAGACAGTGTTCAGCATAAGACAAGTAAACAGGTCGGTGCTGGGGAGCTGCAACAGAAGGAAGACAAGACCAGACGCAGTAGTCAAGGGGAAAGAGAGGAAACTGGGGGTGATCATGGGGGATTCTATTATCAGGAAGTTGGACAAGACAATAAACAAAGGGGAGGATATGACAGTATGTCTACCAGGGGCAAATATAGAGGATGTCACAGAAAGAATAGGCCAGGTCATGGGTAGGGGACGTATTATTGTGCATGTGGGCACCAACAATGCTGAGGAGGAAGGTACGACGGCCATCGTTGGTAAGTATAGGAGGGTGGTCTGCACACTGAAAGAGGCACGCACTGGACAAATCATGTTATTGGGTATACTGTCGATAACGGGTGGCAGGGCACAGTACTACAAGAATTGCAGAAGAATGGCCATCAACACACTGGTACAGAAGTTATGTATGGAGGAAGGGGTCGGCTTTGTAGACATGTGGGCAAGCTTTGTAGGGAGAGAAGATCTGTTTATGAGTGATGGGCTAGATCTAACAGGAAAAGGAGCAGCAGTTCTAGGGAGCGAGTTCATTAGGTGCATAGGTGAAGATAAAGGCACTGTTGAGTATTTAAACTAGATGCACAGGGGGGAATACGCAGAGCCATCTCAAAGAAATAGTACAAACAAATCTACAAGGAAAGATTCACCAAATATCCATAAAAGTGAACTTAGATGTGTATGTTTAAATGCCAGAAGCATAGTAGATAAGAGAAGCGATTTAGACTTATTGATAGCGGATATAGACCCGGATATAATAAGCAGCACAGAATCATGGGCATATGAAAGGATAAGGATAAGAATACTTTTATTTTCCAAACGGCACTTAAACAAATACAAATTATGTAAATATATGCACACATATATATACTGGCATACGTAACAATATCGAAATGCGAAAAATACAACGCAACTGAAGATATGTAGTGTTTGGCATAACTTGAGAATCCTTATATTTAAGACACTTTTTAATAAATTCATGATTAGTTCTGAAGGTGTGTAGTTCAGTTGCTCTCCAACTGGCATTTGGAATTATTTGCCAATTTAATAAGTAAACTGGTACATTTTGATGTCTATATTTATACAAAAATTTTAGTTCTTATAATTTTAGCAAGTCTTCTACTTTTAATACACTGAGTTCTTTAAAAGCGGTTCTGTATATAAATTGTATTTGCTTAGTGTGATAATTCACATTGCTTTCTTTCGAATTTTCGGTTCATGGTAGATGCTGAATTAGCTCTGTCGGGGCATGGCATGTTTAGAAAGGGCAGACAAGAGAGAAGGGGAGGCGGCGTCATTCTGTATATTAAATAATCTATACAGGCATATGAAGTAAAAATGAAAAGTGAAGCAGATTGCGAGGAAGTTATTTGGTGCAACATAGTTACCAAAAACTCAACACTAATAATAGGACTAGTTTATCGTAGTCCTAACATAAGACAAGAGGATGGTGTAAAACTGCACAATGCTATAAAGGAGATAAGTAAAGGGGAATGTGCTATAATGGGTGATTTTAATCATGGACATATTCAGTGGAATTCACTAGAGAGTGCTGGAGGTGATGACCAACAGTTTCTACTTCTAATACAGGACTGTTTTCTTACCCAACATGTTTTGGAACCAACCAGAAGTGGGAATATGTTGGATTTAGTGTTCTCTTCACAAAACGAATTAGTTAATAATGTTAAAATACATGAACCTTTGGGATCTAGTGATCATAACCAGATCCATTTTAGTATAAAAATACAATCAGGGAATAATGGTAAAAAGCGATGGAGGAGAAACTTTAACAAAGGCAAATATAAACAGATGAGAAAATATTTAGCATACATAGATTGGACTAACTTAATGAAGTACAAGACAGCAACAGAATGTTGGACCATTTTAAAAGATGGGATTAAGGGCATTATTGAAATATTTGTTCCCCTAATAGCAGGGGAAACGATTTAGGAAGAAACACCTATCAAAAGAAGCTATACGAAAAATTGATTACAAACAAATTATGTGGGGAGTTTACAGAAACACTGAAAATATAGAAGACTATAACAACTACAAAGAGGCTCTTAACCGAAATTTGAAATTCGAAATTCGAAAATCCAAACGAACTTTTGAGCAAAAATTTGCAAATTATATATAAAAACTGATAGCAAGAGTTTCTACGCTTATGTAAGGAGTAAACAGTATTGATCACTAAGGTGGGACCACTAGAAAACAGTGCAGGAAACGTAATATCTGATAGGTTTCAAATGGCAGGGGCCCTGAACGAATAATTCAGCTCAGTATTTATCACAGAAGATATAAGTTCACTGCCATTAACAATTAATACATTTGAGGGGGAGGAATCAAGTCAATTAGGGCAGTTGTTTGTTACTCCTGAAATGATATCCAAAAAAATTAAGGTGATGAAAGAAAACAAATTTGCTATATTCTTTAACTTGTCACTTAAAGAGGGAATCGTTCTACTAGAATGGAAAGAATCAAACATTACACCATTATTTAAAAAGGGATCAAGGAACAAGACAGGGAAAGTTGGATACAAACATGATTGACAGACAGAAGACAGAGAGTAATAGTAGAGGGGGAGATTTCAAAATTGAACCCAGTTTTGCGTGAAGTGTCACAGGGATCGGTGTTGGGACCTATATTATTCTTAATATATAATTATAAACAATTTTGATGATGTATCAAGCAAAGTACTGAAATTCGCAGACAATACAAAAGTGTTCAGAACAGTTAAAACATATGCTGATAAACACAGTTTACAGGATGATCTAGCCAAATTGGTCAAATGGTCTGAAAAATTGCAAATGTTATTCAATTTTGTGTAAATGCATCCACATAGGACATGGAAATGTGAACAAAGATTACATAATTGGAGATACTATATTAGGTAAAACTGTAAAAGAAAAGGACTTAGGAGTAACAGTTAGTGCTGACATGAAGGTTTCGGAGCAATGTGGAATTGCTGCTTCAAAGGGTAACCGAATCCTAGGAATAATTAGGAGAAACATCACATATAAGGAGAAACAGCTAATTATACCACTGTACAAAATAAAAGTTAGGCCACATTTGGAATATTGTACACAAGCATGGAGGCCATATCGTAAGAATGACATAGATAAGCTAGAAAGAGTGCAACGAAGAGCAACTGATTCCTGAATTGAAAAGATCTTGGTTATGAAAGACGCCTATTAGAATGTGGGTTGACAACATTAGAGACTAGGAGACTAAGAGGAAATCAAATATAAGTTTTTTTAAGATATTGAATGGTTATGAGGATATTGGTAGAAATATTGTCTTCAAACTGAAAGAAGGCAGTATAATCAGAGGGCACACTACAGTATTAGTCAAGGAACAGATGGATTTGAGAAAGTACACATTCTCTCAGAGGACAATAAATGACTGGAACAAATTATCTGATGATTGTGTTAATGCTAGGAGTGTGAATATGTTCAAAAATAAAATTGACAGTTATCTGACGAGGGCGGGTTATATGTAGGTGGAACATTTTTGGACTCTCGGTAAGCCAAAGGCTTCCTTGTCCACATGCCGTCTGGAGCTTACAGCCCTGGACGGCAATCTTGTTAAATCTTGTTAAATTTTGTTAAAAGATGACATCGATGCCCTCGCTGAAAATGTCAAGGACACTGCACATGAAACAGCAAAGAAGGGAAACTTATCCAACAATTTGAAGATCCTATTAACGTTTACCCTGGATCTCCCAGACTGAAAGAGGAACAAACATAAAGACGATAAAAGTAATTTTATCTGGGTCGGCGTAAAACAGTTCGATTCCTTTTTAATCCACTGGTATTCGATTAATTTTGAGAAAAAAACTAAGCAATTCGTACCAACAGTGGTTTTTTACAACTTGAATGTTTGTTTATAGTTTGCACGTTTCCGGGAGCAACAATCTAACTTACGGACACTGTTTCGGCTTTATTAAACACAATTTGGTGGGCAGTGTGACTTCAACATATACATTTTTGAAAAATATATAAATAAGTTTATTGCATTAGAAACGGACATCTTATCCTTAAATGTGGACCAGATAGCATCGGTTTATGTCTGCAGTCTCATGTCTGCCGAGGCGTGACAATGATTAAGTTAGCATGCAATCGCCAACTACGTCTAGGCTTGTCATAAAAGGCCAACAGGATCGGTGGAAATCGTGACAAAACTAGGCATCTACATCAGTGGTCTAACCTGTAAATTGTCCAGCATGCAACCTGATCCAACTGTCACGAGATCCGCTCCCGTCGGCTATTCGGTAGTTGTCTTGCATTAGGGTCTTCAGCGTATCCATTCAACGTCGGCATTATAAATGTCCCTCTGGCGACAGGTTATTTCTTGCGGAGTCGGCCTGTTTTCCGCTCGTGTGACACCCGCCATATTTACTGTTTCGTCCAGAATGTTTTAAACCGACTGCGAGCCATGCATGACAAGTTAATGTAGCCACTTATCACGGCGTGTGAAGAGGCGATGCATCTGGTGACAGTCCAGCGAAACTATCACTTTGGGTCGAGGGCAGTCATTAGACAAGAACCGTGCTGTGTCAGTGTTTGCATTGTTGATGTGTGCGTATGTATTGGTCACTAACTAAATTATAGATTTGCCGCAAACGACATGCCTACCTGCTGATACACACACGCACACACACACGCACACGCACATACACATATACATATATATATATATACAGATATATATGTATATATACATACAGTATATACTATATATACATATATACACTATATACACATATGTATGGTGTGTGTGCGTGTGCGTGCGCGTGCGCGTTTGTGTGTATGTATGTATGTATGTATGTATGTATGTATGTTTGTATGTATGTTTGTATGTATGTGTATTATATCAGGAGTTATTGTTTCTGGCAAATCAATAATTTAGTTAGTGATCAATTAATATATTAAAACAGGTGTAAATTTTACATAATATAACAGCAAACTCTAATACAGTTTATATAAAAAATCCGCCATAAGTCGATTTAGCTCATGACGAACCTGGTTAGATGAATCTCAGATATGCAGTGTATGAATAGTATGGATTGAAACATAAACAATTGACTCTTTAGCTGCATGCATTTTTATTGTATGGCATTTTGTTTCGGGGTTATCTTAAGACACACAAATGATCGTATCTGCAAGTGATCCGCATTCATTTATCTGGTTAGATCAAACGGTAGTAACCTGAACGTATGAAGGTTACAAAAACATGTTTCACGTTTTGTACGACATTGCGTAGTGACGCGTGGCAACAGCACCTTTACATTATCTGGAAAGGTCTCCACACGCTTTAAAATCTGACTAATGGGCACAGCATGTCACTTGACTGGCTCTATCTGTCCCAGAGGTCATTAATTGTTGCACAATCAATTCTTATATTGCAATAATAGTTTTATATCAAATATCATGGGCACGTATTTGTCATGCCATTGTCGCCCGGTTGGTTCTCGTTGAGGCGTTTTGGCATTTCAGAAAGGATTTAGTGTGTACGTGCGTACGTTTGTGCATACGTGCATTCGTATGTACGTGTATACGTCTCTGTATGTGTATGGGTGCATGGGTGTGTGGATGGGTGTGTGTGTGTGTGTGTGTGTGTGTGTGTGTGTGTGTGTGTGTGTGTGTGTGTGTATGTGTGTATGTGTGAATGTGTGTATGGACATAGAACATGTAATCCGTGTGTTTGTAAAATATATCCGTGAACATTTAGTAGGCGGAGTGCCTGAAGCGATCATTGTTTTGCACGCGTCTCGCCTTCCGGACTGACACTTTTATGATGATTTGCCGTGATTCAACAACGCATCTTGGCACACGTTTTGAAGAGATTTATTCTTCCGCTGCACTAAATTACAATACACGTGATCGCTACGAGATCATGCTTCCTATTTAAAGAACAAACATAACATCGGGTTGCGATTATGATTATACGTTTAATGAGTTGCTGCATGCTATGATTCGAACATCAACGTTGATATACCATGATGATTTCACTGACACTTTTTTCGATTAATTAAACGACACGGAATAGCGTTATTGAAGGAATATGGTAGATGCACGAAACGATCGAGGTACATTAGCGTTAGGAAACTCTCTTCCCGTAAATTGTATTCGGATGCCAAGTATTTATGTTGATATATATATATATATATATATAACTATAAATAATTGGAACATCTTACCTGCTGATTGTGTGCATGTTAGCAGTCTAAATATGTTTATAAAACAAAATTGAGAAATGTCTCAGAACGGCCTGGTGCACACACATACAACAGTGTTGGGCTCTCAATAACCCGATAGCTTCCATTTGCCATTTGGATTTATGTTCTGGGTGGCAATATTGAGGTCGTCTCTAAGTTTGCAATGATTGCGCTTTTTCCTGAGTGATAACAATGATCGTTACAACGAGAGTCCACGTTACACTCGAGAAGCCTTCACCGGCCTCCCCTTTGACATTTGTACGTTTGACATTCTATTCATGCGATTGATATTACAGAGAGAAGCCAACGACGAGAGAAGGAAACCGAGTAAATGAAACAATATAATGGCTTGCATTGTTTACCCGGTGTGTACCAATGTCACAGCACTAAACGCACGTCGTGACGGTCATGGAAGCACTTATTAACCTAATGATCCACGTCGTCGTGAGGCAGTTACAATGCTGAGAGGAAGTCACGTAGGTGAAGGTTCACGTGTGTCCAGCTTGCGTGCAGACGCGAATGTGTGTACAATGGAAGCATGTGGCTGAATGCTTCCCAGAGAAGTCGAGATGGTGAACGATCGATCGATTGAACAGGTCTGCCAGGGGATAAAGTGTAAAGTGCTTTGAGCAGTCCTGGGTACTGGGTACTGCGATATATAAAACAAAACTTACCGTTACTTTTTAATGTTATTTCGGACCACGATAATACGAAACCCTCGGGACCCGGACACCATTTCACGGAATTTCCATTCGTTGACAAAACCCGATACGTATGTGATTCTGGTATCCAGAAAAGAAATATCGCTAATCCGGACACATGCACGGGTGGTCAAAGTGTTCGTATTGACGAGATTTTATTGTATTTAATATCAAACGCAACACGTTCCTGGGAAACTGGATAAGAAAGCCAAAGGGTTATCGAGAGTCCAACGAATTGTCATATGTCTTTATTAGAAACTTGCAAAATTGACCATCCCTGATGGTGTTCCGTGCACATAGACGCAGTGGACATCTCTCGAAGTATTTGTACCGGACTGTTGTCAAAGATGACGTAACATTTTTATTCAGCTCTGCGCATGTTTTCTACGAGTATTACTTATCTCGATGGTTTACGTAATTTGCCTCTAACTGGTAAGAACCCTTAACACACGCGGAATTTTGGAAAAGTAAACGGTTTCCTTTTTTGTTTCCATGTGTTGTGGTTGAGCGCTGAAAAGTTTGGCGTCCGAGTGGCAAAACGTCTAGATAAAAAAAACCGTTAACAAGTACGCACGCATGCACGCAAGCATCCATGCCAGCTCGATTGTAGTTGAATTGTTCAATTGCTTTTCAAACAATATTCACACTTTGGGCAGACCTGCATGGAGAAACACTGCGACTTTTGGTGTGATCTGTAATAGTTTATTCCTTGTTCTTCCAACGGCGGATCCAAGGGAGAGTGGTGGCACGTACCCCCTCTAGACCGTTGGCATTTCCTTTGAAATGTGCCCCCTAGACCTTCAAGTGTTGGTATTTTTGGCAAACAAAGTTGGTATTTTGGCATGCATCAAGGGGGGTGAAACTGGGGGTTTCTTGAAAGCCTCAAGTGTTTGGTATTTTGGAGAGCCTCAAGTGTTGGGATTTTTGGCGGGCCTAACGGGGGTGCAACTTGAGTGATTTCCCCCCCCCCCCACTAGACTACCCTGTTTGGATCTTCCGTATAATATACCAATCCATTCCACACCTTTCAAACAAATGAGTAAGTTTGTGACTACTGATAAAATTGGTGTTGACGTAACGATGAAATGACCTATTAAAATATGACATGATGGGATTTACATCAGTGAACATTTCGAGCAGGATAGTTAGAACGCATCGTGCTATTCCGTGCACCAGCTTCATGACCGCGTATCTTCACAGACGCGGGAGACATGACATGTCTCGCAGGACGAACGGTGATGTTTGATGTTGCGTAAATTAACAGCCATGCATCTGACATCACAGAGACGTTGGCGTTGCTCCTCTTAACCAGGCGGCCAGTTTCATTAATAAGTGCATTAATCATCGTGAAGAGCAAAGCTCACCAAAGTGGATCGTCTTCCCTTATGCATGCCCTACAGAATGCAAGCGCTTGTACACAACTGTCGTAATTCTTCTGGTCTCCGTCGCCTCGTGAACGTTACCTATGATAGCACGTTGATATCCGTGCTCGAACACGCTACGGCGATGCAATACTGAGTTGACATTCTAATATTGATATTGGATCAGTTGTCATTCAACGTTTCCCCCTTCAGAATATTGCTCGTAAGTGTGAAGACCATGTCAGTGGAATGACAGCGAAAACCTGGAGTTAATACAAAGAAGTGTGACGCTACCGGTGCCGCACTTGTGGAATCCTGTCAGGAAAATTACTAAGATGTGACTTGATCAATACGACTAAAGTTAACAATTTTGTTTAAGCTTAAATACTAAGTGACATTGACCTTGTTTATTATCAGTCTGAATTAAATATATTCTAAAATCATGTCTTGCTATTCAAATATTTTAACCCTCTCGACCACACTCTTCTGGGCCGCTTCTGGTCATTTTTCTGTACATGTTCTGCACAGTTTGTTGCGACACCTAGCGACCGTTGGTGACGTAACCCAAGGCAATGCTGCAGTGCGTCTTTAACATTGTGCGCAGCACTGCGTTTTGGTGTTTCAAGCTCTACCTAAAATTGCAATCGCGGAATAAAAAATTTGATTTCAACGTACCAATAGTAATATGTTCTACAAATATTTTGATGGGTGTAGTAGCTCTAGGCACAGTTACTAGAGCTTCGCACTCTCAATCAAGATAATCCGGATTCATGTCCTGCTGTGTCGAACATTGGGCAAGTTCGTTCACTCTACATTGGTTCCAATTCACTCAGCAGTATGAATGAGAACCTGACCATCAACAGTGGTGGGAATAGGTGTACGAAAAACATTAGTTTTCGCGCATTAATTGCAGCGTGGCTGGATGTTTACCAGATAATGTTTACCTGGCAATTGTGTTTACTTTTTGACTTGTGGCCGTCTGACCATCGCAAATGCGTAATCTTGCATTATAACCACGGCTGTTTGATTGGTTCACGCAGATGAAATAGCCGCATATATATATATATATATATATATATACAGTACTGGAAAAATTAACTGGTACACTTGAAAATTGCTTGATTTTCTTACTTCGATTGAGTTTGATCTTTTCCAGCACCAAATAATTTAGCATCACTGTAGAGGTAAGTTATTTACAACATATCTACGGTAGTCTAAGACAGTTTTTCAAGTACAATATCGATATTTGACGTGTTTATTGACAGAATCTTGCACTTGTGGTAGATTTACAGAGTACACTAGAGTCTGTCTAGGTAAGATATACTTTGAGTGTACTTAAGATAGAACAGTTTATGTGAACATTGTTTATACGTGGGTGATAATATGTGATCTTGCTACGCTGATTCATGAGTTCAACTGCTATCACCCTAGTTTTCAGAGGTTATATGCCATACCTGATTAAAAGAATTAAATGAAATATATTTAAGAAACCATCCAATGTGTTTGTGTGTATCTGACGCCAATTGAAGAAACCATCTTCTTGTGTTTGTGTGTATCTGACGCCAATCGAAGGAACCATCTTTTGTGTATGTGTGTATCTGACGCCAATTGAAGAAACCATATTCTGGGTCTGTGTGTATCTGACGCCAATCGAAGAAACCATCTTCTGTGTCTGTGTGTATCTGACGCCAATTGAAGGAACCATCTTCTTTGTCTGTGTGTATCTGACGCCAATTGAAGGAACCATCTTCTGTGTCTGTGTGTATCTGACGCCAATCGAAGGAACCATCTTCTGTATATGTACGTATCTGACGCCAATCGAAGGAACCATCTTCTGTGTCTATGTGTATCTGACGCCAATCGAAGGAACCATCTTCTGTGTCTATGTGTATCTGACGCCAATCGAAGGAACCATCTTCTGTGTGTATCTGATGCCAATCGAAGAACCATATTCTGTGTATGTGTATATCTGACGCCAATCGAACGAACCATGTTCTGTGTCTGTGTGTATCTGACGCCAATCGAAGGAACTTTCTTCTGTGTCTGTGTGTATCTGACGCCAATCGAAGGAACCATCTTCTGTGTCTGTGTGTATCTGACGCCAATTGAAGGAACCATCTTCTTTGTCTGTGTGTATCTGACGCCAATTGAAGGAACCATCTTCTGTGTCTGTGTGTATCTGACGCCAATCGAAGGAACCATCTTCTGTATATGTACGTATCTGACGCCAATCGAAGGAACCATCTTCTGTGTCTATGTGTATCTGACGCCAATCGAAGGAACCATCTTCTGTGTGTATCTGATGCCAATCGAAGAACCATATTCTGTGTATGTGTATATCTGACGCCAATCGAACGAACCATGTTCTGTGTCTGTGTGTATCTGACGCCAATCGAAGGAACTTTCTTCTGTGGCTGTGTGTATCTGACGCCAATCGAAGGAACCATCTTCTGTGTCTGTGTGTATCTGACGCCAATCGAAGGAACCATCTTCTGTGTCTGTGTGTATCTGACGCCAATCGAAGGATGAGCATTGCAAGTTTATTGACACGTGACGTGGTCCACGAGGGCTGCGATTACACAATGACGAGATAACAAGCACTGCCTAAGTGTTGACACGTGTCACGCCGACCGAAGTAACTGTGGAGTATTCTGTTGTCACTGTAGACATGGCGAGACATGATATGTCTGGTAATAGGACGATTGATGCGAGGTGGTGTTAGGCTTAAATGCAACGCGTTTGACTTCACAGGAACACCAGATATAGTTCTCTTAATCAGACATCGAGTTACAGACGTTTCGCAACAAAACAACCCATAATGAGGTGTATTATTCATGACTAGTTAAATCAATGGCGACTCCTTCCGTCAGAGAACACAACGATATTTACTCATAGTTATTTATTTGGCATGCTACGCGTTTTTAAAGGGTCTTTCTTCTACCTGAGAGTATTGATTGGTGAACCATTCTAATTCAGAGGGCGCCACCGCGGGGATAACTTTTAATTTAAAACATCCAAATATTGTGCAAATTAGTTCTTTTAGACATATCCAATACGTGAATGTTTAACTTGTCGAGTCTTTCGTCGGTGTACCAAACCAACTTCTTCAGTACACGTGACGTATGACGTATCAAATACCATGCAAGAACTGTGGTGCTGAATATATTGGGGAGCCGGGAACATTGTTCAAGACGAGACTTGAGGAATATAGAAAGGATGTTGACAACACAGGGAAAGAGAAGTACAGATCAATGTCGCCCACCAACAAATCCACCCCCACAGACTACGCAACAACACAGAATCATATCATAGACTGGGAAGGAGCGAAAATAGTGGACAAGGAAGCCATCAGAAGAACACGGCAAATGAAAGAAGCCATATGGGTCAGAAAGGCTAGGACACTAATCAACCAAGACGAGGGAATTACGGACTGCCTCACATGTACGATGACGTCTTACGTCACATGTACTAAAGAAGATGGTGTACTACACCAACGAAAGTCTCTACAAGGTAAACATTGACGCACTGGTCAATAATTGGCATAGAAATGAACTACCTTGAAGAATGTTCAGCACTCCGAATGGTGTGATGCTTATAACTGCTAGCCCTGGCTTGTTGCTCCACGGGTGTGTGCACGCTAGTAGACATGGTTAGGAAAACGGCTATATATAATAATATAATGATAATAGTGACTTCTTATGCGCCAATATGCTCGAAAATCAAACTCAGTGGCTCAACATAACCAAAGGATTAAGCAATCTCGTTATCGTATACAATGCGTGAGTCGTCAACAGATGGATGTAAATGCTGGGAAGCAAGGATAGGTAATATTAAAAAGATAAGTTTTTAGACGACGGAGAAATTAAACTATATTTCCTTCTAATTTAACGCTGACAGGACGTGATTTCCATAGATTTGGTGCGGCAACCGAGAAGGTAATAAGGTGATCTTTATAGTGGAGATTGTGATTGATATGACAAGCGCGTAGTGTGTGTTCGTTGAAACACATTCAATCGTCTCGATTGAAGATCCCAATCCCGAGTGGAATACCAGGCTAGAGGGAACATTGATGTAACGCACTGCGTAATGGTCTCTGTTCAACACTCGTCTACTGTATTACGTTTTTTACATAACAGGATTAACGCGGTCATTCCACTCTAGTCTCTGAGTCAATACTTTTACGAACATAGGACGTATATCATACTGACTTTACGTAGACTTTTTGTGTGTTACAAATACGGACAAATGACATACGAAAAAACGTCCAAAGAGAGATTTTTGTAAATATTTTAGTCATGCGCACTCAACTGCGCCGAAATCTCACGAGATCCAATCAACGCGCACGCGCACACGCACACACGCACACACGCGCACACACGCATGCATACGATTCTATAGCACAATGGCACGCAACTTGTGCTTGTGAATATAACGGGACATTTGACTTAGCCTAAGTGCCTGACATTTGACTTAGCCTAAGTGCCTGTCATTTGACTTAGCCTAAGTGCCTGTCATTTGACTTAGCCTAAGTGCCTGTCATTTGACTTAGCCTAAGTGCCTGTCATTTGACTTAGCCTAAGTGCCTGTCATTTGACTTAGCCTAAGTGCCTGTCATTTGACTTAGCCTAAGTGCCTGTCATTTGACTTAGCCTAAGTGCCTGTCATTTGACTTAGCCTAAGTGCCTGTCATTTGACTTAGCCTAAGTGCCTGTCATTTGACTTAGCCTAAGTGCCTGTCATTTGACTTAGCCTAAGTGCCTGTCATTTGACTTAGCCTAAGTGCCTGTCATTTGACTTAGCCTAAGTGCCTGTCATTTGACTTAGCTTAAGTGCCTGTCATTTGACTTAGCCTAAGTGCCTGTCATTTGACTTAGCCTAAGTGCCTGTCATTGCATCAATTATAATAATTAAAAAATTATATATTTAAGGCTGATTCCTTTTATATTCTGCAGTGAGCCAGGGTTGACCTGTCTGCACGGAACGTGTCACAACTGTAGACTACATACAAGTGTGAACAGGTAAGGTCGCTGTATATATCATCTATGTTTCCTATTCGACGGGAACACGTGTACATATACCTATGAAATGTTTGTTTCTACATCAGTCACCTCTCAACTAAGTTGTATTCGGTTTAAAGATGTACGTTATGTTTACCAGTTATACAACTACGTTGTATTCGGTTTAAAGATGTACGTTATGTTTACCAGTTATACAACTACGTTGTATTCGGTTTAAAGATGTACGTTATGTTTACCAGTTATACAACTACGTTGTATTCAGTTTAAAGATGCACGTTATGTTTACCAGTTATACTACTACGTTGTATTCGGTTTAAAGATGTACGTTATGTTTACCAATTATACAACTACGTTGTATTCGGTTTAAAGATGTACGTTATGTTTACCAGTTATACAACTACGTTGTATTCGGTTTAAAGATGTTCGTTATGTTTACCAGTTATACAACTACGTTGTATTCGGTTTAAAGATGTACATTATGTTTACCAATTATACAACTACCTTGTTTTCGGTTTAAAGATGTACGTTATGTTTACCAGTTATACAACTACGTTGTATTCGGTTTAAAGATGTACGTTGTGTTTACCAGTTATACAACTACGTTGTATTCGGTTTAAAGATGTACGTTATGTTTACCAGTTATACAACATTCGGTTTAAAGATGTACGTTATGTTTACCAGTTATACAACTACGTTGTATTCGGTTTAAAGATGTACGTTATGTTTACCAATTATACAACTACGTTGTATTCGGTTTAAAGATGTACGTTATGTTTACCAATTATGCAACTACGTTGTATTCGGTTTAAAGATGTGCGTTATGTTTACCAGTTATGCAACTACGTTGTATTCGGTTTAAAGATGTACGTTATGTTTACCAGTTATACAACTACGTTGTATTCGGTTTAAAGATGTACGTTATGTTTACCAATTATACAACTACGTTGTATTCGGTTTAAATATGTACGTTATGTTTACCAGTTATACAACTACGTTGTATTCGGTTTAAAGATGTACGTTATGTTTACCAGTTATACAACTACGTTGTATTCGGTTTATGTTTACCAGTTATACAACTACGTTGTATTCGGTTTAAAGATGTACGTTATGTTTACCAGTTATACAACTGGCCCGTCGCGTGATTGGTGTCTGGAGGGGTTGATAAAGCATTTTTGAAAAAAACGTCCATCTGTTCAGACCTTCCCATTGAGGCTCCCCGGGAATCGCCAACTAAACCCTCCTGAGTGTTTCAACTGCATCCTTTAAACAGCTAATTCCACCCCCCCCCCGAAGCTCCAAAAACACCAACTACTCACAATACTACCAACTCTATATATTTTGTTTTGCTACAAGTGTTTATTTACATTTTGTGATGGTTTTATAACAATTACTTTCCCGTCCCGATTCGCGACTTTGATCAAACGAGGTGAGCGACATTTTAGTTTTACGGCTAGATTTACAACATTTTGCAGAAGGACTAGTACTGTTATCTTTAGGTTGCAACTACACGACACAGAGACGACAGTCTGCGGATTATCCGAGTCCCGTGCGCAGATAACGTGCACTAAATAATATAACGACATAATGGCCGCCCGCCATTCAAATCAATCTGCCCTATCAGATCACAATGATCTGATTAGTTGACTTCTGATATGCGGATGATCCCAAGTCGACCACATTTAATGCGTTCTGTGTAAGTTTCCGATTTTGCTCATTTAGGGCGTGTCAAATACGGACGTTGCTGAATGGCTGATTGTCAGTTATGCGCAGTTCAGCAACTGGCAGCGACGCCAGTTTGGACCTTTGAAGACGACATTGGTATTCCCTAAAGACAACACGTAGGCGCCACGCGAAACAGACAATCAGAGAACTACTTTATAGGGTTGTTTTGTGTTTATGATCATTATGACATTTTTATTGAATAGGGGAAAATACGTACTTTTTATAATTCAAACGTCGGATTTTCTATAAATGTTTCGTGGCTCTGAGTAATATGAATTTCCTGAAAACGTAGTGAAGCGGTACGTATAAATGAGGTTTTGTA
Organism: Paraescarpia echinospica; assembly: GCA_020002185.1. Lineage (NCBI taxonomy): Eukaryota > Metazoa > Annelida > Polychaeta > Sabellida > Siboglinidae > Paraescarpia > Paraescarpia echinospica. The sequence goes on along the minus strand of CM034537.1, from coordinate 21,830,575 downwards.
GAACAACCTGGACGACAACAATACTATGCTCTCACGGTAACTTGCGCTCTTATTTCTATGGCATTAACAACAACTCGAATGGGCACGATAGTTAAAATTTTTAGTTAAAATTAATTACTAAATATGTATCCACCACAATCATTACCGACACCACCATGATTTAACAAGAATTAACAAGACTGCCGTCCAAAGCTACAAGATCCAGACGGCATGCGGACAAGGAAGCAGTTAGCTTATCGAGAGTCCAACAATTTTCCACCTAAGTATAGCCTGCCCTCGCCAGACAGCTGTCAATTTTATTTTTGAACATATTTACATTGCTAGCATTAACACAACGATCACCGTCATCACCACCAACAACAACAATAATAACAACATCGCCACCACCAACAACAACAATAATAACATCGCCACCACCAACAACAACAATAATAACAACATCGCCACCACCACCAACAACAATAATAACAACATCGCCACCACCATCACCACACGACCACCAACAATAACAACAACATCACCACCACCTCCGCCATCACCTCCAAGACAGGAGCCGTAGATGTTATCGATTATCCATCGCTAACATCATAAATAAAATCATAATTTTATTATCTTGAAAAACCTTCAAACTAAACACTCAACACATCTTGTATTATAATTCACTAACTTCAGTAATCATTAATTCGAGATTTTTTTTAATACATAAAATGCTTTTCTGTGTTCGCGGGGCTGTTTGTTCGCGAGGTATTTCAGCATGTACCAGCACAGGAAATTGTCGCATTTCAATACATCAACGAACAGTAAAAATCACCAGCATGCGACCTAACTCGTCCGTTCTACGAACAGTTATCCCGTGAACCGATTACACCGCATTCAGTTGCTAGACCACGAAGAAAGGTGTGTAAAGTTCAAAACAACGCCCCGTTCAAAAAACTACCTTAATGTGGTTTTCTGCCTCGATTCAAGATATTTTATGGTGTTTAGAAAGTAGGTGAAAATACTCTAGTCACCTTAAAATATGTCGATATCCATGCACCTATTACCCGCGTCTAAACCCAAGTGTGATTATAATTGAACCTAAGTTGAAAAAAATATATATATTAGAGTATTTTATACTCAGAACACCGGCTTCGTCTGTGATTTAGTCACTTCGCGTTCACCCAACTGCACCGCATTGTGATGTATTGTTAAAACACGAATCGACAACATAATTCGTGACATTAATCTCCGTAGTGCAATTTCTGCTTCGTTCATGAAATACATTTATAACACGTGATGCTGGTTCAATGTGTGTTTAATCTATCGGGTGGAGAGTGTTTTACACGTGTAACAGGTCGGCGTCGGCACAGTAACCAGTACAAAAAGAAGCATAGTAAACTCCAGGCAGTGCATCCTTTCAGATTCATAATTTGTATGAAAAAATGTGATTACATGTTAGTGTATAGATGGGTGTCGAGGGCAACTGCGGCGATGTTAGTGACAACATGCTGATGGTATATATCGGGCCGTCTTGCGTACTGGTCAGAACATCGGTGTATTAATCGCGATGATCCGGTTTCGAATCCTCCTAGTGAAATATCGAAGCTTTTGCAATTTCGTTCACTCCACCTTGCTTCAGTTCACACAGATGTATATATAAGTACCTGGCAATAGAGAGCAGAGGATATTTGTGCCCGATTAGTATACGCGCTGCAATTGCAGCGTGGTCGAATGCTTCCACGATAAGTCAGTATGGTCTTCGAATGAATAGGTCTGTTAGGGGTGAAGTGTAGAGCGGTTTGAACAGTCGTAAGGCCTGAACACCGGCTATGTTATTTACATTTACTTTTGTTTAATTTTTGTCAAACCTGTTCTTGTCCAACCGTATATTTAGATAACTCTAATATATAACAATTAGTCAATTAATTATTATTTTGTACATCATAGTATTTAGTTTGACCTACTATTGGAATTCTCACACAATCTGTTTATGGCGGCATATAGCAATCACCTACAGCGTTCTGTAATCTTGCCAAATTGCAATATTTACTGTGACATGGGGATTGGTTGGCAGATGCCTATCAATATACATGTTTTGTTTGTCTACTGCCCATCAATGTGTGTCTTTTGATTGTCTTGTGACTGTCTAGGTGTGTTTTTATTGTCAGATGCCTGTCTAGATGTGTTTTTATTGTCTGGCTGTCTAGCTGTGTTTGTTTTGAATGTAATGTGCATGTCTAGTTGTGTTTTGAGTGTAATGTGCCTGTCTGGCTGTGTTTTGAGTGTAATGTGCCTGTCTAGCTGTGTTTTGAGTGTCATGTGCCTGTCTAGCTGTGTTTTGAGTGTCATGTGCCTGTCTAGCTGTGTTTTGAGTGTCATGTGCCTGTCTAGTTGTGTTTTGAGTGTAATGTGCCTGTCTAGCTGTGTTTTGAGTGTCATGTGCCTGTCTAGCTATGTTTTGAGTGTCATGTGCCTGTCTAGCTGTGTTTTAAGTGTCATGTGCCTGTTTAGCTGTGTTTTGAGTGTCATGTGCCTGTCTAGCTGTGTTTTGAGTGTAATGTGCCTGTCTAGCTGTGTTTTGAGTGTAATGTGCCTGTCTAGCTATGTTTTGAGTGTATTGTGCCTGTCTAGCTGTGTTTTGAGTGTAATATGCCTGTCTAGCTGTGTTTTGAGTGTCATGTGCCTGTCTAGCTGTGTTTTGAGTGTCATGTGCCTGTCTAGCTGTGTTTTGAGTGTCATATGCCTGTCTAGTTGTGTTTTGAGTGTCATGTGCCTGTCTAGCAGTGTTTTGAGTGTAATGTGCCTGTCTAGCTGTGTTTTGAGTGTAATGTGCCTGTCTAGCTGTGTTTTGAGTGTCATGTGCCTGTCTAGCTGTGTTTTGAGTGTAATGTGCCTGTCTAGTTGTGTTTTGAATGTCATATGCCTGTCTAGCTGTGTTTTGAGTGTAATGCGCCTGTCTAGCTGTGTTTTGAGTGTAATATGCCTGTCTAGCTATGTTTTGAGTGTAATGTGCCTGTCTATCTGTGTTTTGAGTGTAATGTGCCTGTCTAGCTGTGTTTTGAGTGTAATGTGTCTGTCTAGCTGTGTTTTGAATGTCATATGCCTGTCTAGCTGTGTTTTGAGTGTAATGTGCCTGTCTAGCTGTGTTTTGAGTGTAATGTGCCTGTCTAGCTGTGTTTTGAGTGTAATGTGCCTGTCTAGCTGTGTTTTGAGTGTAATGTGCCTGTCTAGCTGTGTTTTGAGTGTAATGTGCCTGTCTAGCTGTGTTTTGAGTGTAATGTGCCTGTCTAGCTGTGTTTTGAGTGTAATGTGCCTGTCTAGCTGTGTTTTGAGTGTAATGTGCCTGTCTAGCTGTGTTTTGAGTGTAATGTGCCTGTCTAGCTGTGTTTTGAGTGTAATGTGCCTGTCTAGCTGTGTTTTGAGTGTATGTGCCTGTCTAGCTGTGTTTTGAGTGTAATGTGCCTGTCTAGCTGTGTTTTGAGTGTAATGTGCCTGTCTAGCTGTGTTTTGAGTGTAATGTGCCTGTCTAGCTGTGTTTTGAGTGTTATGTGCCTGTCTAGCTGTGTTTTGAGTGTATGTGCCTGTCTAGCTGTGTTTTGAGTGTAATGTGCCTGTCTAGCTGTGTTTTGAGTGTAATGTGCCTGTCTAGCTGTGTTTTGAGTGTAATGTGCCTGTCTAGCTGTGTTTTGAGTGTAATGTGCCTGTCTAGCTGTGTTTTGAGTGTAATGTGCCTGTCTAGCTGTGTTTTGAGTGTAATGTGCCTGTCTAGCTGTGTTTTGAGTGTAATGTGCCTGTCTAGCTGTGTTTTGAGTGTAATGTGCCTGTCTAGCTGTGTTTTGAGTGTAATGTGCCTGTCTAGCTGTGTTTTGAGTGTTATGTGCCTGTCTAGCTGTGTTTTGAGTGTAATGTGCCTGTCTAGCTGTGTTTTGAGTGTAATGTGCCTGTCTAGCTGTGTTTTGAGTGTAATGTGCCTGTCTAGCTGTGTTTTGAGTGTTATGTGCCTGTCTAGCTGTGTTTTGAGTGTAATGTGCCTGTCTAGCTGTGTTTTGAGTGTAATGTGCCTGTCTAGCTGTGTTTTGAGTGTAATGTGCCTGTCTAGCTGTGTTTTGAGTGTAATGTGCCTGTCTAGCTGTGTTTTGAGTGTTATGTGCCTGTCTAGCTGTGTTTTGAGTGTAATGTGCTGTCTAGCTGTGCCTGTCTAGCTGTGTTTTGAGTGTAATGTGCCTGTCTAGCTGTGTTTTGAGTGTATGTGCCTGTCTAGCTGTGTTTTGAGTGTAATGTGCCTGTCTAGCTGTGTTTTGAGTGTAATGTGCCTGTCTAGCTGTGTTTTGAGTGTAATGTGCCTGTCTAGCTGTGTTTTGAGTGTAATGTGCCTGTCTAGCTGTGTTTTGAGTGTTATGTGCCTGTCTAGCTGTGTTTTGAGTGTAATGTGCCTGTCTAGCTGTGTTTTGAGTGTAATGTGCCTGTCTAGCTGTGTTTTGAGTGTTATGTGCCTGTCTAGCTGTGTTTTGAGTGTAATGTGTCTGTCTAGCTGTGTTTTGAGTGTTATGTGCCTGTCTAGCTATGTTTTGAGTGTAATGTGCCTGTCTAGCTGTGTTTTGAGTGTTATATGCCTGTCTAGCTGTGTTTTGAGTGTAATGTGCCTGTCTAGCTGTGTTTTGAGTGTTATGTGCCTGTCTAGCTGTGTTTTGAGTGTAATGTGTCTGTCTAGCTGTGTTTTAAGTGTAATGTGCCTGTCTAACTCTGTTTTGAGTGTTATGTGCCTGTCTAGCTGTGTTTTGAGTGTAATGTGCCTGTCTAGCTGTGTTTTGAGTGTAATGTGCCTGTCTAGCTATGTTTTGAGTGTAATGTGCCTGTCTAGCTGTGTTTTGAGTGTAATGTGCCTGTCTAGCTGTGTTTTGAGTGTAATGTGCCTGTCTAGCTGTGTTTTGAGTGTAATGTGCCTGTCTAGCTGTGTTTTGAGTGTAATGTGCCTGTCTAGCTGTGTTTTGAGTGTTATGTGCCTGTCTAGCTGTGTTTTGAGTGTAATGTGTCTGTCTAGCTGTGTTTTGAGTGTTATGTGCCTGTCTAGCTATGTTTTGAGTGTAATGTGCCTGTCTAGCTGTGTTTTGAGTGTTATATGCCTGTCTAGCTGTGTTTTGAGTGTAATGTGCCTGTCTAGCTGTGTTTTGAGTGTTATGTGCCTGTCTAGCTGTGTTTTGAGTGTAATGTGTCTGTCTAGCTGTGTTTTAAGTGTAATGTGCCTGTCTAACTCTGTTTTGAGTGTTATGTGCCTGTCTAGCTGTGTTTTGAGTGTAATGTGCCTGTCTAGCTGTGTTTTGAGTGTAATGTGCCTGTCTAGCTATGTTTTGAGTGTAATGTGCCTGTCTAGCTGTGTTTTGAGTGTAATGTGCCTGTCTAGCTGTGTTTTGAGTGTAATGTGCCTGTCTAGGTGTGTTTTCATTTCAGAGGTGCCTATATAGATTCGTTTTGATTGTCTGATGCATTTCGAAATGTATTTTGGTTGTCTGATGCCTGTATATGAGTTTTCATTTTGTCGATTGTTACAAGACAAGCAGCAATCCTCGAAACATCATCGCCCTTCGAGAATATTGTTCGTGGCTCCAAGATCTGAACGGACAGCAACAATTAACACTTACTTTGGAGCAAGCTTCCACTAAACGCTCCAAAGTAAGTGTTAATTCTTCCTGTCCATCATACGTCCACTGCTTGAACCAACCGTGGTGGGATGACCCATTAACCTGATTGAGATTATCCGTGAGCCGTGTTCGACGATCGGTGTCACTGCGATGAGTGTCCAGGATCCATATGTCATTGCATCTTAATTAAACAATAGCTATACATAGCTATACATTTGTATAGGTTAACTGGAAAAAATAGCATTAATAAAATAAACCTTAATTTTTTTTTTTTTTTAACGCAATTAGTGTCATTACCAAATGAAAGCTTAGTTCGTCAGTTGTCGCTTTGGGCAGATTTTGCTTGCACCTTATGTTACACCCGACATACTGGCACTAGGCAGGCGACGTTCAAAGCGCTGTCTCCCGGAAACTGCCGGGCTCGGATTAGTCGAGCGAGACTGCATGACAACGCTTGGCTCGGATACTCGGCGATAGGGCGACGATAATACGGTCAGATGAGAAATCGGAAGATCGGGGACAGATCTGTTCATATAACGCCGTCGTAAAAGTATGTTGTGTTCCCATTCGTCAGGGCAGTTTCTTCCGTGTCGGAAGATCGGGGACAGAACTGTTCATATAACGCCGTCGCAAAAGTATGTTGTGTTCCCATTCGTCAGGGCAGTTTCTTCCGTGTCGGAAGATCGGGGACAGAACTGTTCATATAACGCCGTCGCAAAAGTATGTTGTGTTCCCATTCGTCAGGGCAGTTTCTTCCGTGTCGGAAGATCGGGGACAGATCTGTTTATATAACGCCGTCGCAAAAGTATGTTGTGTTCCCATTCGTCAGGGCAGCATCTATGCCGAAAGCCAATTACTTAGCGCTCACTGTTTCGACGAGAATTATTGATCATTGTCGGATTTGTCCTGCATGGCCAGAGACGCCGCAACACCGCCCATCGCCGCCACCATGTAGCGAACGCGATACCACAGTGCTCGGCACTACAGCCAGTGGCTAACAACGGCAATCAACTATACAAACTATTCGGTGTAACAACTAATTACTCGACTATGCAACCAACGAATGAGCACTTCAAACAAGTATTCGTCATACAACAGTTCCGCAGCACTGCCACCAGCTTCGTTATTCGTGCTCATCTCGACAGATCAAACGTGAAGATCCGAGTCAGGTTATTGATGTTGATGTCAAAGGACGTTGAGAGTTTCATTGATTAGAGCGACGGAGGCTGAACTGACCGGGTCGCGAAGTACAAGGTCGATCGCAGATATCGCATAAACAAGCAGTATGTATCGTCCTAGTATCGGGCCAGATGTTTCGAAGATGTTCGCATCCCCCTCGGCAGCGCCAGTTCTCAGTTGCAACACGCTTACAGGTTTTTTCTTCAAAACACAACTGTTTCGAAAAGATTCCCTAGATTCCCCACATTGCAGCGTGTTTTGAAATAACATTTGAAGTTTGTGTAGCACTTATAACGCGGTTGTTGGTAATACGTTTTGTCAGGTATTTCGTCATATTGGTGTGGCCGCGGTGTTTTGACAACGGACATTTTTTATTTCTCGAGCAGCTATACTGCAAGTATGGTTTATGAGCTAGTTGCAGGACATCAACATTTGTGGTGTGATCTTGCCGGTAGATATGGACGATAGCTGGAAGCGTATGCTCTTGAAATATTCCAGCAGTTCAATGTGATGACGGGAAGTAATCCCAGTTTCGCACCCATTCAACAGGATAGTTGGTTGGGTTTGCTTATCCATTTCCGGACGTTGCAGTCTTGATGGTTTGTCTATAGACAGCTCTTTCGTTTGCCAGTCTCCCCACTCGCCAGACGTCTGCTCCCATCCATTTCTCGATGTCCTTCCGCCATTGTCTCCTAGGTCTTCCTCTGCTTATGCTGCCTTCCACTTTCCCTTCCATTGTGAGTCTCTCTCGAGATTGATGCCTTTTTCACATGGCCGGAATAACTTAGTTTCTGTTTCTTTACAAAGTTCAGTAAAATCCCGGGTATAACACCAAGCTCATCTGTGATGGATTCGTTAGTTCTATGTTCAGTCCAACAGGGTAGACACGAAATAATTAGAACATTTGAGATTTGGCAGTTTGGTTCACCCCATGTTGCTATACATTTCATACAGCTTTATACGTACATACAATGTACAACAGGCGACACTCATCATTTCCTGTACGAATATTCAGCTTTCGTCGCAGTAATTGTAGCATGACAGAATGCTTCCCAGAGAAAGCTGTATAACTGTGTACGGGTACCTGACTATAATAGACAAACACTCATTGTTGCCCGTACGAATATTCGTCTCTCGTCCCAGTAGTTGCGGCATGGCTGAATGCTTCCCAGAGACGTCGAGATGGCGTTCGAATGTACAGGTCGGCCAGGGGGTGAAATGTTCAACGTTTTGCGCAGCCATAATAACTGGATACCGTGCAATATGATAACTTAACTTACCTTTTACAACAATCTCTCTCTCCCGCTCCACCCCCCTCCACTTCTCTCAATGCGGCATTGTGTCATTTGTAAACTAGCAATCGATTACTGCGGGTCAGTCATTACATGTTTGGGGAAAACATGTGCTCTCCGTGTTATCCGCCTTTGTATCTCTGCACCGAAATCGACAGATGTCGACAGAATAGTTCTTAGATACACGAAGTGTTCAGTGTTAAATAAAGTGGTACTGGCGAAACACTGCGCAGGCTGTTGGATAATGTTCGTTTTTTGCAGCGTTAACAGAAAGGTTGAACAGCTCGTGTAGGAGTCCAACGGGAAAACATGTGGTCTCCGTGTTATCCGCCTTTGTACTTCTGCACCGAAATCGGGAGATGTCGACAGAATAGTTCCTAGATACACGAAAAGATCAGTGTTAAATAAAGTGGTACTGACGGAACACTGCGCAGGCTGTTGGATAATGTTCGTTTTTGCAGCGTTAACAGAAATGTTGAACAGCTTGTGCGCTATCGTGCAGGAGTTCTTTGAAGAGCTGATTCTGAGTAAACACTAAATACACTCACGGTACAAAGGATACATCTTAAAAGCATCATCATGGAACATACAATCAACAACACCGTACCCACTCAGCATCATCATGGAACATACAACCAATAACACCGTACCCACTCAGCATCATCATGGAACATACAACCAACAACACCGTACCCACTCAGCATCATCATGGAACATACAACCAACAACACCGTACCCACTCAGCATCATCATGGAACATACAACCAACAACACCGTATCCAGTCAGCATCATCATGGAACATACAACCAACAACACCGTACCCACTCAGCATCATCATGGAACATACAACCAACAACACCGTACCCACTCAGCATCATCATGGAACATACAACCAACAACACCGTACCCACTCAGCATCATCATGGAACATACAACCAGTAACACCGTACCCACTCAGCATCATCATGGAACATACAACCAACAACACCGTACCCACTCAGCATCATCATGGAACATACAACCAACAACACCGTACCCACTCAGCATCATCATGGAACATACAACCAACAACACCGTACCCACTCAGCATCATCATGGAACATACAACCAACAACACCGTACCCACTCAGCATCATCATGGAACATACAACCAGTAACACCGTACCCACTCAGCATCATCATGGAACATACAACCAACAACACCGTACCCACTCAGCATCATCATGGAACATACAACCAACAACACCGTACCCACTCAGCATCATCATGGAACATACAACCAACAACACCGTACCCACTCAGCATCATCATGGAACATACAACCAACAACACCGTACCCACTCAGCATCATCATGGAACATACAACCAGTAACACCGTACCCACTCAGCATCATCATGGAACATACAACCAACAACACCGTACCCACTCAGCATCATCATGGAACATACAACCAACAACACCGTACCCACTCAGCATCATCATGGAACATACAACCAACAACACCGTACCCACTCAGCATCATCATGGAACATACAACCAACAACACCGTACCCACTCAGCATCATCATGGAACATACAACCAACAACACCGTACCCACTCAGCATCATCATGGAACATACAACCAACAACACCGTACCCACTCAGCATCATCATGGAACATACAACCAGGGAACATACAACCAGTAACACCGTACCCACTCAGCATCATCATGGAACATACAACCAACAACACCGTACCCACTCAGCATCATCATGGAACATACAACCAACAACACCGTACCCACTCAGCATCATCATCATGGAACATACAACCAAACAACACCGGAACATACAACCAGTAACACTGCAGCATCATCCTGGAACATACATGCATCATCATGGAACATACAACCAACAACACCGTACCCACTCAGAATCATCATGGAACATACAACCAACAACACCGTACCCACTCAGCATCATCATGGAACATACAACCAGTAACACCGTACCCACTCAGCATCATCATGGAACATACAACCAACAACACCGTACCCACTCAGCATCATCATGGAACATATAACCAGTAACACCGTACCCACTCAGCATCATCATGGAACATACAACCAACAACACCGTACCCACTCAGCATCATCATGGAACATACAACCAACAACACCGTACCCACTCAGCATCATCATGGAACATACAACCAGTAACACCGTACCCACTCAGCATCATCATGGAACATACAACCAACAACACCGTACCCACTCAGCATCATCATGGAACATACAACCAACAACACCGTACCCACTCAGCATCATCATGGAACATACAACCAACAACACCGTACCCACTCAGCATCATCATGGAACATACAACCAGTAACACCGTACCCACTCAGCATCATCCTGAACATACAACTAACAACACCGTACCCATCTAATCATCATGGAACATACAACCAATAAACACCGTGTAACCCACTCAGAATCATCATGGAACATACAAATCAACAACACCGTACTCCACTCAGCATCAATACATGGAACATACAACCAGTAAACACCGTACCCACTCAGCATCATCATGGAACATACAACCAACAACACCGTACCCGCTCAGCATCATCATGGAACATACAACCAGTAACACCGTACCCACTCAGCATCATCATGGAACATACAACCAACAACACCGTACCCACTCAGCATCATCATGGAACATACAACCAACAACACCGTACCCACTCAGAATCATCATGGAACATACAACCAACAACACCGTACCCACTCAGCATCATCATGGAACATACAACCAACAACACCGTACCCACTCAGCATCATCATGGAACATACAACCAGTAACACCGTACCCACTCAGCATCATCATGGAACATACAACCAACAACACCGTACCCACTCAGCATCATCATGGAACATACAACCAGTAACACCGTACCCACTCAGCATCATCATGGAACATACAACCAACAACACCGTACCCACTCAGCATCATCATGGAACATACAACCAACAACACCGTACCCACTCAGAATCATCATGGAACATACAACCAACAACACCGTACCCACTCAGCATCATCATGGAACATACAACCAGTAACACCGTACCCACTCAGCATCATCATGGAACATACAACCAACAACACCGTACCCACTCAGCATCATAACCAACAACACTGTACCCACTCAGCATCATAACCAACAACACCGTACCCACTCAGCATAATAACCAAACACTCAAGACTACCACCAAACACTCAAGACTGCCACCAAACACTCAAGACTGCAACCAGCCACTCAGCACGACATCCACTTACCAAACTTCACAACCAACTAATGAGCACTTCAAATGAGACTAACCAATACTATAATCATCTTGTCAGCACTAAAACAACCACTCGCACACACACAAATACCCACCAGTGGTCACAGTAATCTAATAAAGCTTGCCACTCCGCCGACGCTGTTCTTTTACAGTTAGACATTGACTTGCGTTTGTTGCGATTTGGTGCCTGTTTGAAGATCCCGGGGCTAAGTGGTTGCGCCATCTTTAGGAACACGTTACGTTGGAGTCGATGTGTGTTGATATTCGCAGTCTATGCCACATGGACACTACCGTGTCTAGGCCGTTAATCAGAAACACCCCCTTAAGCCAGGAGTAGCAGTATTATCAGGAAGTTCGCATAATCATTTGCACTTTGTCCTACTTGCTATATGTAGAGTGCAGTGGCGCAGTGAGTAGAACATCGAACTCTCAATCGACATAAGCTGAGTTTGAACCCTGCACTGCCGTGTCGAATCTTGTGTCAGTTCGTTCACTCTATGTTGCTCCAATTCATTCACCTGTGCGAATGAGTGCCTGGCTGTAGAAAGTGGTGGATATTTGTGTACAAATTACATTCGTGCATTAATTGCAGAATGCTTCCCAGAGAAGTCGAGGTGGTGTTCGATTGAACAGGTCTGTTAGGGAGTAAAGTGTAGAGCGCTTTAAGCAATTCCAATGACTGGATACTGCGCTATATAAGAACTTACCTTAGTTTTACTTTACCTCATCCTCGTACACCAGGGGTCACTGCTGCTGATTACGTCAGTGCCAGCCAGCAGTACCCCCTGGCTAATCACTTTGAGGAACTCGGAATTTAAGCTCAGCCTATGAAATCGCTCACTATATCAGTGGTTGTCGGCAGGTCAGGTGGTCATAATAAAACTAATTTCAACCAACCATGGCTCGTGTTACATGCAATGTTTAGGAAGTAGAAGCAATTATTTGAATACACAATACCGTTCAGCTGTTCGTGCTAATGGGCGAACGGCTCATTATATTGGGATTCCCAGAAGTCGTTTATCCGTCTTCAAATTGGGGCGGGTATTTGCGCTGTTCTTACGGGTGACGTAGTCGCGACTGGCGAGGTCAATTACTAGTTTGACTTAGCTAACTTTTAAGTTAGTTGAGTTACTAAATAAATTCTGATAGGGATATGGCGCGTTGCAAGCGGCAAGTCAAGGCAAAACGACACTTGGTGTGCGGTCACTGCCACAGCTGGGTAGATGTTGCATTGTCCGGCTGTGGGAAGTCATGGGCAGAAACCATGGAGGAAGGATTCATCTTTCAGTGCATTGGGTGTTGGAAGGTGGAGTGTCTGCAGAAGGAGATAGTTAGGTTGACAGATATTGTGAAGGGAATGGAGATGGGAATTAGCAAGGAGACAGTTCGAATGGAGAGAGACGACAGTGAGAGAGGTGAGAATACTGCAAGACTGAAGGAGAATAGCAGTGGCAAGAAAACTGAGGAAAGGCGATTGAGAGGAGAGAAGGTGATTGGAGGGGAAGAAATTAGAAAATCGACGACAGAAAACGTGACAAGCGTGAAGGTGATAGGGGAGAAAGTGACCGTAGAGAAGGAGGGAGGGAAGATGGGACGGGAAAGGAGAGAAGAAAATGAGATGGGAGGAAAGATGAAGGGACGAAAGGAAGTGAGAGCAAATGTGATAGAAGAGAAGTCGATAAAAGGGACGCTGACAGGAGGAAAGGTGACAAGAGAAAAAGCGACAGGAAAGAATGGATCGGAAGAGAATGTGACAGGAGAGAAGACGACAGGGGGAAAAGACAACAACCAGACAGACGCAAACCGAAGAAGGAGCTATTCTAAGGCAGTGATTGAGGGGGCAATGAGGAAAGAGAGGGTGTTTATGGGCGACTCCATTATGAGGAAGACGGACAAGACACTGAGCGAGGGGAAGGACGTCGTTGTTTGTCTACCGGGGGCTAGGATTGAACATGTGACTGACAGGGTAGAGAAGGTATTGGGACATGGCAAGGGAGGGTCTATACTGGTACATGTAGGAACAAATAATGCTGACAGGGAGGGAACAACTGGGATAGTACAGAAGTATAGACACTTAGTGAGTAAGTTAAAGAAGACAAGAGTTGAACAGATAATTCTGTCAGGAATTTTGCCAGTAATGGGAGGAAGGGGGGGGGGCAACGTATAGAAACTGCAAGAGGATGGCGATCAACGCACTAGTTGAGCAGATGTGTGAAGAAGAGGGGGTGGGATTCACAGATTTATGGGGGTACTTTGTTGGGAGGGACGATATGTACATGAGAGATGGCCTCCATCTTAGTGGAAAGGGGGCAACAGTTTTCTCAGAGAACCTGCTGCGATCTGTTGACAGTGGGACAGGTTGCATCTATTTAAACTAGATTCGCAGGGGGGACTCACAGAAAAGCCTGAAACTGGAGGCATAGATAAAGACAGCACAAATAAATCAGCAAAGAACAGTCTGGAAAACTCTACTGAAGCTGGATATAAATGTGTTTCTTTAAACGCAAGGAGTATAGTAAACAAAATAAATGAACTAAACATTACGGTAGTAGATATTGACCCTCACATAATAGGTATAACCGAATCCTGGACCACCACCGATATATCAGATGCTGAATTGGGACTGACAGGATATGTAATGTTTAGGAAAGTTAGAATAGGAAGAAAGGGAGGTGGAGTTATTTTATATATTAAAGATATGGAATCTATCCAAGCTTATGGAATAAAATTAGAAAGAGAAGCAGATTGCGAAGAAGCTGTTTGGTGTAACATAGTTACAGGAAACTCAACGTTAGTTCAAACATAAGCATAGAAGAGAATGAAAAAATACAAAATGCTAGAAGGGAAGTAAGCAAACGGGACTATATTATTATGGGGGATTTTAACCTCGGGCATATACAATGGAAATCTCTACAGAGTATGGGGAGTGAGGACCAAAATTGTTTAGTTTTAGTTCAATATACTTTCCTTTCTCAACATGTGCTGGAACCAACCAGGGGTGAGAATGTGTTATACATAGTTTTGTCCTCACAGAATGAATTAGTTGACAATGTCAAGATATGTGAGCCACTGTGGAGTAGTGATCACAACCAGATACATTTTACCATCAAAGTAAAATCAGAAAGGAATAGTAAAAAGCAGTATAGGAGAAATTTCCACAAAGGAAGGTATAAGGACATGAGGAAATATTTATCAAAGATAAACTGGAATAGCACACTGAAAAATAAGACAGCAACAGAATGCTGGAATATATTAAAGAGTGAAATTAAGTGCATAGTTAATAAATTTGTACCCTTCAAAAAACAAGGGAAACGATCCAAAAAGAAACACTTATCGAAAGTGTGGAAGTCATATAGATGTACTGGAAATTATGAAGAAATTCAAAGAGAAGCTATCAACAACAATTAGCTAGTAATATAAAACATGACAGCAAGAGTTTTTATGCGTATGTTCGAAGCAAACAGAAAGTTCAAGATAAGGTCGGTCCTCTAGAAGATAGTGCTGGAAATATAATATCAGAGGGATTCTTAATGGCAGAAGACCTGAATGAGTACTTTAGTTCACTGTTTACCAGGGAAGATATTAGTTCACTGCCAGTACCAGAGGCTAAGTTAAGGGGGCAGATTCAAACTATTTAGGACAACTAATTGTAACCCCGGAAATGGTAGCTAAGAAAATAAGGGTTATGAAGGACAATAAATCATCTGGAGTGGATGGTATTCCACCCAAACTACTATTGGAAATTGTAGAACAAATTAGCGTACCGCTTGCAACAGTTATCAATTCGTCATTAGAAGAGGGAGTGGTTCCTTTAGAATGGAAAGAGGCAAACATTATACCGTTATTTAAAAAAAGGTTCGAGAAACAAGTCAGAGAACTATAGACCAGTGAGTTTAACATCAGTGATTTACAAATTATTAGAAAGACTAATTAAAGATCTCGTGGTGGATTTTCTTGTTAAACATAACTTGATAAAGCCATATCAACTTGGGTTTTTTTAAAGCGAGGTCATTCTTAACAAATATGTTATGTTTTTTGGAAGACATAACTAAGTGGGTAGATGAGGGATCACCAGTAGATATCGTCTACTAAGACTTTCAAAAAGCTTTCGACAAAGTACCACATCAAAGATTACTGCTTAAACTAAAGTCCCGTGGCATAGGAAATGGTATAATAAACTGGATAAAAAAATATCTGATTGACAGAAGACAACGTGTAGTAGTTGATGGAGAGGCTTCAAACTGGAAATCGGTATTGAGTGGGGTACCACAAGGATCAGTATTAGGACCTGTATTATTCTTAATATATTTCAACGATTTGGATGATGAAAATTAATAACAAGCAAGGTGTTGAAATTTGCGGATGATACAAAAGTGTTTAGAATGATTAAAAGTGATGGAGATAGACAACATTTACAAGATGATCTTGACAAGTTGATCAACTGGTCTGAAAAGTGGCAAATGCTATTCAATTTTGGGAAATGTAAATGCCTCCACGCAGGACATGGGAACGACGAGGTAGAATATACAATGGGGGGTACTGTACTAAGTATCACTGTAAAAGAAAAGGACTTAGGGTTAACCATTAGTGCTGATATGAAGGTTTCAGAGCAGAGCGAAATTGCAGCTTCAAAGGGAAATAAAATCCTCGGATTAATTAGGCGAAACATAACGTATAAGGAAAAAGAGCTAATAATACCGCTGTACAAAACAATAGTTAGGCCTCATTTAGAATATTGTATTCAAGCGTGGAGGCCGTATCGCAGGAAGGACGTAGATATGCTAGAATGAGTACAGAGGAGAGCAACTAAAATGATACCAAAACTGAGGGACCTTAGTTACGAAATACGCCTAAAAAATGCGGCTTAACAACACTAGAGACCAGGAGATTGAGAGGAGATCAGATAGAAGTGTTTAAAATAATGAATGGTTATGAAAATATTGATAGAAATATTTTTTTCTCAGTTAAGAAAGATAGAAGGACTAGAGTACATGAAGTTGCATTAGCAAAGGAGCAGTGTAGATTAGATATAAGAAAGTTCTCATTTTCACAAAGGACTGTAAATTAATGGAACAGATTATCTGATGATTGTATAGTGCTAGTAGCGTGAATATATTTAAAAATAAAATCGACACATACCTCGGAAGGGCGGGATACACATAGATAAAAGGGTCGGACTCTCGATAAGCCAAAGGGCTTCATTGTCCACCTGCCACCTGGAGTTAATTCTCTGGGTGGGAATCTTGTTAAATCTTGTTAACTTCCGCAAACAGCCCTGGCTTGCGAGGATGCTTTACCTTGACCGCCGTGGTTTTCACAACATGAAAGAACAACTGCAGGAAGATGCAGGCGGCCTTTATTGTTCCAATGTTTCGTATACAATTTGAACATGTCGTATGCGAAACATTCACAACACCGTCTAGGGTTTGTTAAACGCACATTGACGGTCATTATGCCTTCAACATATATTGTTTTAGTATTAAGGACATTTCGTGTGCGAAACATTCACATTGAGAACAATGTTTAGGGTTTCTTAAACGCAAATTGGCTGTCATTATACCGTCAACATATATTGTTTTAGTATTAAGAACACTTCCTTTAAATCTAACGTCGGCTTAATATCGTATCTACTACGCAGATATATGAGCTCTCAACAGACGTGGAACTTCTATTCCGACACTTGATTCTCATAGAACGACGCTGTGTATTTGTAATGCGCCCCATGATGTGTGAGTGATTTGAATAATACAGAAACAAATAATGTAATATATACAATTCCTGATTGGCAGATATCTTTGATATTTCACGAACGTGCGATCTGCGCGTTGCATGCATGTCAACAACATGTTGCTACGCTACGAGCCACAACCTCTTGTGTTAATACGCACATGGCCTTAACTCCTTCTCACTAATAGGTTTTCATGGATAGTAATGAGATTTCCGGAAATACAGTGACTTCTATTGTACTTGTACTTGAAATAAATTTTACATTTCTGATGAAGGAGCTATATCGCTTATATTCGTGTCCGTCTTTTGGATATATATATATATATATAATTTAATTTAATGAATTTAATATAGCGCCAGATCCAATTATAAATGTAATTAAATAAATATACTAAAATAATGATCTTAGCTACAGTTCTATGTAGAAATAAGACATTGCCAATTCATTTAACTGAACTAATGTACGTGTAGGTATACAATAAATATATAAATAGGTTAATTAATACATAAGAGATATAAAACAAATCAATGCAGAGACTAAACTATGTCACATTGGACAAGAACGAGAGTCGAAAAAAATAGTTTTTAAGCGTACCATGAAGTAGAGAGACAATCAGACGTTTTAATGTCATTAGGCAAAGTTTTCCACAAAGTCGCCGCGGCGACCGCAAACGAACTGTCCCCAGCTTTGACATGAGTCCGCAGGACCGTTAACATGTTATTGTTTGTAGAGCGCAGGGCTCTTGTTGGTTCGTATGGGCATACGAGGTCGCATAAATATTTCGGGCATCGCCATGCACAGCTTTATATGTCAACACTAATAGCTTAAAGTCGAGTCTGTGTGCTACAGGCAACCAGTGAAGAATGCACAACAAAGGCATGGCGCTGTCACTCCGTGGGTGGCGTAGGATCAACCTAGCAGCAGAGTTGTGCATTCTCTGCAGTCGAGCGATGTTGTTGACGGAAGTGCGGTATAGAAGTCAACTGCAGTAATCAAGCCGTGGTGTAATGATGTCGTTGACGACACGTTCCTTTGTCGTCGTTGGGAAATAACGATTCATCCGGTTAATATGGCGCAGGTGAAATGAGCATACACTGACGATGCTTGAAACTTGCTCCTTAAAATCGAGGTGGCGATCCATAACGACACCATGGTTACGAACACATCTTGAGGCAGTAATCGTAACATCTCCTACGCGTATCACACTGCCGCCGATAAGCGCAGCGGCAGTCTTTGGCACTACGGGTATATATTCCGTTTTATTTTTGTTCAGGCACATGTAGTTTGATGTCATCCACTGATTGACAATATCAAGACACTCCTCCATACGTCGCCGAGTAGCAGCCAACGCAGTCGCAGTGAGGTCAAAATGGCAGTACAATTGCAGAACATCCGCATAATTATGAAAACAAAGTCCATACGCCCTGATCATGTCGCCAATTAGTCGCAGCAATGAAGTGATCGCGGTCCAATGTCTATTGACAACCCTGTTTGATCCTGATCAACATCCCGGTCATCATCATCATCCTGGCTCTCCACTTGTGTCAAATTCATGCATGTGATGCCATCGGACTTATCATCAGGTGCAGGGATGGCGTGGCAACGATATCTTCCCTGAGCTTTGGGGTTGGGTAGCATCTTCTGGTGGTGTCGAGCCTATCAGAATGTCTCAGCCTGCAGCACCAGCTCCTCAAGATAATTCGATGCAATTGCGGTGGTCACTGCGATACGAAAACGTGCACCTGCCACAAGAATGGACTGCAGTGCACACCAGCATGTGGCCAGTGCAAGGGCATCACCTGCATGAATGCGACACAAGTGGAGAGCCAGGATGATGATGACCGGGATGTTGTTCAGGATCATACAGGATTGTAAACAGACAATATGCACATATTGACATTGAAACGTGACTTTGAACTATAATCGCCTGTAAAATGTGGTTTAAATGATTAGGCATAGTAAACTTGGTTGCAATGACACCTAAATATGTGTTTGTAACTTCACTTCGTTGCAAAGTCATGCCACTTTGGTCCGAATTCAGCTTATTTCCAGATTAATTAATCACATTTTGCCTTGACCTTGACCTTATAGCATGACCTTGACCTCTAACGACCTCCAAAATGTCACCAAACGAATGGCAATGACACCTCAAACGTGTTTTATGTTGCTTAGTTCAAAAATTAGGTCCATTTGAATATTAGACCCTGTATACTGTCGGCCATCTTGGATTTGAACCAAAAAAGAGGTTTTGCCATGGTTGGATTCGGGTGGGTTTTTTTGGTGGTGAGACATACCACCAACGAACCCATTTTAGGTGAGAAAGCTTTGTTAACATTTTTGTCCAACCTAAATCGTTCGTTGCTGAGACTAAATGGGTTGTACGTACAACGAGAATAACAAAGGACCCAGCACCGAACCTTGCGGGACACCCGATGTCACGCAAGTTGTATTCGATGACGCATCACGAATGACCACACGCTGTGTCCGGCCCTGCAGATATGATTGCAGCCAGCCAAGCGCCTTGCCAACAATGCCGTAACGCAATCGAAGGCGCTGGATCATTATCTTGTGATTGATTGTGTCAATCAAATGCCGCACTAAAGTCAATAAGAACTAGTGCCGTGCCTTGTATATTGTCTATTGCGGCTTTCATGGCATTTGTTACACACAACAGTGCGGTTTCAGTTCCGGTAGGCTGATTGGAAACAGTCCTCCATTCGCTGATCGGAAATATGAGAGATGATCCTTCGCGCCATAACCTTCTCTATGACTTTTGACAGATGGCTTAGGTTGCTAACTGGACGGTAGTTGTTGAGTATGTCCGTGTTGAGTGATTGTTTCTTGAGCAATGGCCGGACAACTGCGTGCTTAAGCAGCACAGGCATGACTGCATCCTCGAGTGAGGCGTTTACAATGTAATGATGATAGGCACGATACTTTCCATGTTGTCATTTAGTTGCTTAGTTGGTAGTGGATCAATTGAGCATGTCTTATTCGTAGTGCCAAGAATATTAGTGATTTCGGCTGTAGTAGTTGGCTCGAACACTTGAATTGGGTCAGTAAAACAACGTGTCTCGTCCTCTGTCGGGTCAACGGCAATGCGGTAGTGCAAATTAATCAGTAATTTATCGATCTTTTCTTGGAATTTATCACATCCTTCCTTCACTGAGCAGAATTCAGGAAGTTGCATTGTGTGTACGTCGAGTGATCTCAGAATGCGAAACATGTTCTTGTTATTAGCGTTCTGTAATTGTCGGCGATAATACTCGGTTTTCTTACTGGCTATCATTGTAGTGCAGTCGTCGCGAGCGGCGACGTATAATTGGCGGTGTATTTCGAGTTTTGTTCTTCTCCACAGATTCTCACATGTTCGCCTCTTCTCTCTTGCTTCGTCGACCTCAGCGTCATATCACGGATGCGGCAAGTTGCTCTTGACGTGTACGTAGCGCCAAGGAGCGTGTTTGTCTAAGCAGTTAGTGAGACAGGTGTTGTAGTCCGATGCTAAGACATCCGCTTGCTGACCGTCAGCGTGGGCACCCATGTCAGATCACGCAGAGTTAACGTCATCATTGAACGCTGCAGCATCCATGTTGCGGAAGTTGCGCTTGGCAATTACTGACGTTTCAGCTGACGGTTTCAACACATTTAATGCCAGTTCTATGCGATAGTGATACGATGTGGAGTTTGGATAAACAATAGCAGAAGATACTAAGCTATCACTGTCATGACTTATCACCCTGACCAATGTATGTCCTGCTTTATGTGTCGGCGAATGGACGTGTTGCAGCAAATTGTAGGAATCAAGCAGATTGCGAAGCGGTTCTGGTTTCGTTACATCATCAAAATTAGTATTACAGTCTCCAGCAATGACGGTTGGTATAACGGAAACAGATGCTTCTGTAAATAAGCATTCAAGTTCAGCATAAAATTCAGACGAAGTTCCAGATGCCTTTATTCCAGATACCTTTACTTGAAGCAGGCGGGTGGTAAATGACACACATGTTGCATGATATAGAATGGGCTGCAGAGAACTGCACACAGAAAAGTTCAATGTTTTTTTATGGAGAGTAGGGAGAATCTTCGTTGTATCGCGGTGCAAGATTGCAACACCGCCACCACGACGAGAAGATCGTGCCACGTGCTGGAAGAGGAACCCGGGTGGGGTCACTTCAGCAATACCAACTTCGCCATCGGTCTTCCTTAACCACGTCTCGGTTATCGCTAAGATGTCGCATTTGTGTTCAACGACGTATTCGTTGATTTTGAGAGCTTTATTGCACACGGAACGAGCATTCAGTAATGCCACATTGACGACAAGGGCGGCTCTTAGAGTTACCAGATTCGCACTGACACTGCCTTGCCGACATACAATTCGTGAAGGATCTTCAAAACGGCTTGTAATCCGCGTTCGGATCGCGCGCTGTTTGCGCGTGCCCCCGCGTCTGCCACGCAGAGTTGGACGCGCCGTGGACAGTCCTAGACGTTTGATCATTGGATACACTGTGTCAGGTAATCGCGGGGTGACACCCCTGGTGGCAGGACGGAAAGCCCGAAAGACGTTCGGTAGGCACATCGCCGTCAACGGTAAAACGATGCCAGCTAATTATAGTTTACCAAATTAGGTCACTCACAGGCGTTGTCGGTCTAAAAGCCTGTAATCCACCAGCTTCGTCAGCGACACGGTTGGCTGACAACATTAACACATTTCAAGATTGTAGACAACGTACGCTGCCTTGTTATATAAAAAAAGTTCAGCGAGACAGTCACTGCAGCATCACGAGTAAACAGTGAAGTTATGATTGTTCAATTCTTCGTAAACAGGCAGAAAACATGTTAATATCACGAGGACGATTTGGCTTGCTGCCTGTCAGGCGCTACCGCAAACTAACTACGCATTCTAGTGAGCGCCAGGTGTACCAATAACAATATTTAACAAGATTTAACAAGATTGCCACCCAGAGAATTAACTCTAGGTGGCAGGTGGACAAGGAAGCCCTTTAGCTTATCGAGAGTCCGACCCTTTTATCTATGTGTATCCCGCCCGTCTGAGGTATGTGTCTATTTTATTTTTAAACATATTCACGCTACAAGCACCCACACAATCAGCAGATAATCTGTTCCATTCATTTACAGTCCTTTGTGAAAATGAAAACTTTCTTATATCTAATCTACTCTACTCCTTTGCTAATGTATCTTCATGTCCTCTAGTCCTTCTATCTTTCTTAACTGAAAAAAAAAATTCTATCAATATTTTCATAACCATTCAATATTTTAAACACTTCTATCTGATCTCCTCTCAATCTCCTGGTCTCTAGTGTTGTTTTTAGGCGTATTTCGTAACTAAGATCCCTCAGTTTTGGTATCATTTTAGTTGCTCTCCTCTGCACTCTTTCTATCATATGTATGTCCTTCCTGCGATATGGCCTCCACGCTTGAATACAATATTCTAAATGAGGCTTAACTATTGTTTTGTACAGCGGTATTATTAGCTCTTTTTCCTTATACGTTATGTTTCGCCTAATTAATCCAAGGATTTGATTTCCCTTTGAAGCTGCAATTCCGCACTGCTCTGAAACCTTCATATCAGCACTAATTGCTAACTATACCCCCCATTGTATATTCTACCTCTTCGTTCCTATATCCTGTGTGGAGGCATTTACATTTCCCAAAATTGAACAGCATTTGCCACTTTTCAGACCATTTGATCAACCTGTCAAAATCATCTTGTAAATGCTGTCTATCTCCATCACTTTTAATCCTTCTAAACACTTTTGTATCATCCGCAAATTTCAACACCTTGCTTGTTATTTCCTCATCCAAATCGTTGATATATATTAAGAATAATATAGGTCCTAATACTGATCCCTGTGGTACCCCACTCAATACCGATTTCCAGTTTGAAGCCTTCCCATCAACTACTACACGTTGTCTTCTGTCAATCAGCCATTGTTCTATCCAGTTTATTATACCATTTCCTATGCCATGGGCCTTTAGTTTAAGCAGTAATCTTTGATGTGGTACTTTGTCGAAAGCTTTTTGAAAATCTAAGTAGACGATATCTACTGGTGATCCCTCATCTACCCACTTAGTGATGTCTTCCAAAAAACATAACATATTTGTTAAGCATGACCTCGCTTTAAAAAATCCATGTTGAGATGGGTTTATCAAGTTTTGTTTAACAAGAAAATCCACCATGTGATCTTTAATTAGTCTTTCTAATAATTTGCAAATCACTGATATTAAACTCACTGGTCTATAGTTCTCTGACTTGTTTCTCGAACCTTTTTTAAATAACGGTATAATGTTTGCCTCTTTCCATTCTAAAGGAACCACTCCCTCTTCTAATGACAAATTGAAAACTGTTGCAAGGTAATTTATTATCCTTCATAGCCCTTATTTTATTAGCTACCATTTCCGGGGTTACAATTAATTGTCCTAAATAATCTGAATCTGCCCCCTTGAACTTAGCCTCTGGTACTGGCAGTGAACTAATATCTTCTCTGGTAAACACTGAGTTAAAGTACTCATTCAGGTCTTCTGCCATTAAGAATCCCTCTGATATTATAATTCTAGCACTATCATCTAGAGGACTGACCTTATCTTGAACTTTCAGTTTGCTTCGAACATACGCATAAAAACTCTTGCTGTCATGTTTTATATTATTAACTAATTGTTGTTCATAGCTTCTCTTTGAATTTCTAATTTCAGCTGTAGCTTGGTTAAGTGTTTCTTTATAACTGTTGTAGTCTTCATCATTTCAAGTACATCTATATGACTTCCACATCATTTGTTTATACTTAATTTTTCTAATCGCTTCTTTCGATAAGTGTTTCTTTTTGGACCGTTTCCCTTGTTTTTGAAGGGTACAAATTTATCGACTATGCACTTAATTTCACTCTCAATATATTCCAGCATTCTGTTGCTGTTTTATTTTTCAGTGTGTTATTCCAGTCTATCTTTGCTAAATATTTCCTCATGTCCTTATACCTTCCTTTTTGGAAATTTCTCCTATACTGCCTTTTACTATTCCTTTCTGATTTTACTTTGATGGTAAAATGTATCTGGTTGTGATCGCTACTCCACAGTGGCTCACATATCTTGACATTGTCAACTAATTCATTCTGTGAGGACAAAACTATGTCTAACACATTCTCACCCCTGGTTGGTTCTAGCACATGTTGAGAAAGGAAAGTATCTTGAACTAAAACTAAAAACTTGTGGTCCTCACTCCCCATACTCTGAAGAGATTTCCATTGTATATGCCCGTGGTTAAAATCCCCCATAATAATACAGTCCCGTTTGCTTACTTCCCTTATAGCGTTTTGTATTTTTTCATTCTCTTCTATGCTTATGTTTGGACTTCGATAAACTAACCCAACTGTTAACGTTGAGTTTCCTGTAACTATGTTACACCAAACAGCTTCTTCGCAATCTGCTTCTCTTTCTAATTTTATTTCATAAGCCTGGATAGATTCTTTAATATGTAAAATAACTCCACCTACCTTTCTTCCTATTCTATCTTTTCTAAACATTACATATCCTGTCAGTCCCAATTCAGCATCTGATATATCGGTGGTGGTCCAGGATTCGGTTATACCTATTATATGAGGGTCAATATCTTCTACCATAATGTTTAGTTCATTTCTTTTGTTTACTATACTCCTTGCATTTAAACAAACACATTTATATCCAGCTTCAGAAGAGTTTTCCAGACTGTTATTTGCTGATTTATTTGTGCTGTCTTTATCTATGCCTCCATTTTCAGGCTTTTCTGTGAGTCCCCCCTGCGAATTTAGTTTAAATAGATGCAACCTGTCCCACTGTCAACAGATCGCAGCAGGTTCTCTGAGAAAACTGCTGCCCCCTTTCCACTAAGATGGAGGCCATCTCTCATGTACATATCTTCCCTCCCAACAAAGTATCCCCATAAATCTGTGAATCCCACCCTCTCTTCTTCACACATCTGCTCAACTAGTGCGTTGATCGCCATCCTCTTGCAGTTTCTATTCGTTGCCCCTCTTCCTCCCATTACTGGCAAAATTCCTTACAGAATAACCTGTTCAACTCTTGTCTTCTTTTGCTTCCTCACTAACTGTCTATGCTTCTGTACTATCGCAGTTGTTCCCTCCCTGTTTGCATTATTTGTTCCTACATGTACCAGTATAGACCCCCCTTGCCATGTCCCAATACCTTCTCTACCCTGTCAGTCACATGTTCAATCCTAGCCCCCGGTAGACAAACAACGACGTCTTTCCCCTCGCTCAGTGTCTTGTCCGTCTTTCTCATAATGGAGTCACCCATAAACACCCTCTCTTTCCTCATTGCCCCCTCAATCACTGCCTTAGAATAGCTCCTTCTTCGGTTTGCATCTGTCTAGTTGTTGTCTTTCCCCCCTGTCGTCTTCTCTCCTGTCACATTCTCTTCCGATCTATTCTTTCCTGTCGCTTTTTCTCTTATCACCTTTCCTCCTGTCAGCGTCCCTTTTATCGACTTCTCTTCTATCACATTTGCTCTCACTTCCTTTCGTCCCTTCATCTTTCGTCCCCTCTCATTTTCTTCTCTCCTCTCCCGTCTCATCTTCCCTCCCTCCTTCTCTACGGTCATTTTCTTCCCTGTCACCTTCACGCTTGTCACGTTTTCTGTTGTCGATTTTCCAATTTCTTCCCCTCCAATCACCTTCCCTCCTCTCAATCTCCTTTCCTCAGTTTTCTTGCCACTGCTATTCTCCTTCAGTCTTGCAGTATTCTCTCCTCTCTCCCTGTCGTCTCTCTCCATTCGACCTGCCTCCTTACTAATTCCCATCTCCATTCCCTTCACAATATCTGTCAACCTAATTATCTCCTTCTGCAGACACTCCACTCCAACACCCAATGCACTGAAAGGTGAATCCTTCCTCCTTGGTTTCTGCCCATGACTTCCCACAACTTAGTCTTTATAAAGACTGTTTCCTGTGTACTACAGCACACTTTAGGTTACAAATTTCAATTACACAGCCGACTATTTATCCTGTCACGAACGCTAACATTACCGGTAGTGACCTAATTTAAATACAATCAATTACGTTACGTTAGGCTGCTTTATTTATTTAGGTTACGCCGCCCGACTATCGCCCTTGCTTAGTTTTAACAACAATGCTACTAAATCAAAATATCTAGCAAGTATTGGCTTACACAGATATTATCTAATG
Source organism: Paraescarpia echinospica (assembly GCA_020002185.1). NCBI lineage: Eukaryota > Metazoa > Annelida > Polychaeta > Sabellida > Siboglinidae > Paraescarpia > Paraescarpia echinospica. Next base: position 21,804,236 of record CM034537.1, on the reverse strand, counting down.
TAAGTAGTTTGATGGTTGTTACTTTATCTCCTATATTCTACCACATAATCAGGTTTGTTAAATCTTGTTTACAACTTATCGAAGGCTAAGTGAGTTACCCTATTATCACTCACTATACTAAGGTGTTCTAAAATACTTTAACTAACTAACTTTAAGCACAACTGCTACTCAATATATGTTTATTGCAACTTTATGAATGATATTAAGGCAAGAATAATACTTATCAATCTGTAATTCCACTTGTTTATCAACTTTTCTGCACCACCAATTTGTACGATCTATCTCCGCCAAATATAGCCTCGAACTTATAGCAAGCATATTATTTAACAAGAGTTTGTTTAACTGGTCTGACAATCGAAGCACAATTCTACAGATGGGATATGAACCAGATTCTGCTTACTCGGCAGTTTGTCACTTATATAAGCTGCCCGTGTTGAATAAATGCTGATTTAGTTTTCAAACACATCAAAATTTCTGGCATGTACAGTCCGTACACGATTTCATTTCAGTAATGTGTCACTCGGTGTCTTGTGTCACCCGTGAGTCTTACAGTAATTTGTCACCTGGAGTCATGTGTCAACCAATGTGTCACGCGAAATCGTGTGTCACCGGGAGTCATGTGTCACCCGGAGTTATGTGTCGCCTGCAGTAGTGTGTCACCTGAAGCCGTGTGTTACCTGGAGTCACGTGTCACTTAGTGTCGTGTGTCACCATGAGTCATATGTCACTCGGACTCATGTGTCACCTGGAGTTATGTGTCACCCAAACCATGTGTCACCCACGACCATCTGTCAACTAACATTATACATCACTGACAGTCGTGTCTCCAAAGGTCATATATCACCCATGCACGGTCACGTGTCATCGTGGGTTGCCGTGATGAATGCTGTGTATTTTTGGCGCCAATGCAGACAACCCTAAACGACTGCTTTTCTTGTCTGATTAGGTCAATTATAGTAGGCCGCCGTAAGTCGATCTCATTTCGTATTATTAGTGTCGTTACAGCCTTAAACGTTACGGTAAATAACGGCAGAAACATAATAAGCAGGGGGCTCGTTTCCAATCTCACGACCAGTGTCAGCGCCTCATTAGTGTGGTCTTATGTCGCAGCCGGTCAGCGTCAATGTAAACGGCCATCTCGTGTAGTAGCCGCCTGTCCAAGACGATGATGACCTCATGAATCTATAATACCAGATGACCACAAGGAAATGCTTAGTGTGGTAATTCTCATGTGACATGCGAGTAAATACGAACACGCACAACATGCGCACACGCACGCACGCACACATGCACACACGCACACACGCACACACGCACACACGCACACACGCACGCACGCACGCACGCACACACGCACACACGCACACACGCACACACGCACACACGCACACACGCACACACGCACACACGCGCACGCCCGCAAACACATTCTCAAAGTGTAAGTTCAAGAATTAGAAGCAATATGTTTAAATCAAAAATTAACTTATTGCGTTTAATAATTAACTTGCCATGTGCAGTTTTGTGACGATACCTATGTAGGCCTAAGAGATATTGGCAGTTTGATCCTTCGCTTGTAGCATGCAACAACGCAACCATAATATATATCATCAAAACATGGTTTGCAATATTTGTACATACATTTTGTTTATGATCTACCACGTTGCAATGAAGAAACCGTTCCTCTGTTATCTAGCCACCACGTCAGCCTTTTTGCCCAATGGCGGAAATCTTGAAATACTCTGCCTTGTTCAGTAATCACTCGCAATTGCGTGCCACCTAAACGCAGGTCTAATATGTCGTGCCACTCGTGTTTACATCTCTGTAATTGCGGTGGATATCGCTCTCGCCGATATCTAACAAGATGGCGTTAAACGTGACACTGATTGGGGAATCCAAGTGTAAAAGGAAAAGAGATATGACTTGATTAGCTCCACATTTCCACTTATCGGTCCTACGTGCGCTTCTGTGTTGGAAGCATACTGCGATTACTTCGTGCACAGTGTGTGTGTGTGTGTGTGTGTGTGTGTGTGTGTGTGTGTGTGTGTGTGTGTGTGTGTGTGTGTGTGTGTGTGTGTGTGTGTGTGTGTGTGTGTGTGTGCGTGTGTTCGTGTGTACGTGTGTGCGTGCGCGTATGCGTATGCATGTAGATGGACCGTCGGACGGACTGACAAAGACAGACTGACAAACGGACTAACTGACAAACGTAAAGACAGACAGACACAGACAGACAGACAGACGGACGGACGGACGGACGGACAGAAATACATACAACAAGACAGACATAGAGAGTACGTGCGCGCGACCAATTGCGCTGTGAAGATGGTTTTATAATTTGTGGAAAAGTCTTAACATGGCGACCTTATGTCTAACTAACCCATCTAACTGTTAAGAAGTTTTGCATTTTATTATGAAGATATTTCTGTTTGAGTGATTACCCGTCACCGAATCGTCACCTGTACGACTTCGCTGGAAGGTCGATCATCAAATGGGCCTGGTATATTTGTCTCGCACTTCTAAACACAAATCTATTCCGTGTATATGTCAGCGGGGCCCCGTTGGCAATCTATCAACTAAATACACAGATTTCCTTCTATACGTCAACATCGGCCCCTATGGCAATCAATCTACTACAGTTGAGCACGTCGTTAATAGCGGCTAGTTCATCGCAAGAGCTGTTGTAGACTTGGGGTCAACGACCATGTCATGCTGACATCATAATCTTATGATTTGTTTGGTATATTTAATTACATTGCGTAACGATCAGCTAGTTTTTATTTTATTTTATAATGAAAAAAAACTACTAGCATGCAGCAAACACTGTCAGTTTGTATATGACTACATAGTAAGCATGCATCCATATAATAAGTTTTATTATTATATGGATTTATTATATTATTTATTAGTATTACTATACAAATATAATATATATATATATGCATGCAAATAATATATATATATATATATATATATATATATATACATATATAATACAATATAATATGATATAAGTTATTTGCTATGTGATATATGGTACACACACATCAACTGTCCCGAGACATACATCAATCGGGAATCAGCGTTTTGGACATCAGCCACACACGACTTCACCGCAAACTCGCTGGATGAGCAAAAGACATTAAGTGACGTCCCAGAAGAGTGTCTGATGTAAAATGCGCTCACCGAGCCTGCTTGGTATGGCGTCAACTTGAAACACCAGGACACGTTACTAACGGGTGTGATATACCGCTGTCCAAATAATAAGATTGAGAACAATGCCAAACTCTTCCTTCTGATCTCGGCAGGCAGTGATGAACGAGGTCAGATAACGTCACGATAACTGGAGACGTCAACATGAGACGGATCGGGAGACGTGAAGGCGACGGAAGAAATTGAACACACGAGGAAAAACACCGCTCCAGTCATTGATCGACTGTTTGCGTCAACTTCACTATAACATATCGACAAGGTCAGGTTCTTTTTCCCGTGAGTCCAAGATGGAGTGCTCCCAACCCAGACGATGTCAACAAACGTGACAGTGCTTCGTGAAGGGAACTAAAATGTGGAATTGACGGAGGCATGGTCAACACTTCTGGACTCTGGTGGAAGTCCGTGCGATCGTTCTTTACTT
>CM034537.1:21760608-21795608 GCA_020002185.1 Paraescarpia echinospica | reverse complement strand
TTCAGGAAATAAAGTTGCACACTTCATAATTGTTCTATTCATTAAGTATTTATTGCGTGTTGGAATTATCATGTGTTCGTTTTGCATCTTCGCCTGACCGGTTTGTTTGTTTGATTAACTCTATGAATTTTCGTGTAATTTGTCTCCGGGCTACACTGACTAGGAACACCACGTTAACACCTGTCTGCACTAGCAAGACGAGTCTTATGACATACAGGGACTGTTCCTATCAGCACGACTGATGGGAACAATGAAGGACCAATGTACATTCTTTGTTAGCGTTTGTTAGCGCAATATAGACGTGTTAGCGGGGTTCCAGCGACGCCACAGGTGTGTAAGTAAACTAATCAAGTGTCGTTTACACTGCTTATACAGCACGCGCAGGTTTATCCGCGTTATATTTTTATATCAACGACGTTTTCTTTCTGTTTGCAATTCTGACCGTCGTATTTATCGGTTAGTTTTAGTTAGCATAGCACTGCCTGCTCTTTCGTCATGTATGTTTATGTTAGTAGTTACAATAACGTTGGATGTGTTCTGACGTTCCACTGTACTATATTGGAACATAATCCGTACCTCGTCAATTAAAAGACATGCTGCACGGTATGCCTTCAAATTGGAGTTGTTGTTTTTCTGCTAGTTTGTGGGTTATAAATCATTCCAAATCTCAACAGACGTTAGCGGTAGTAGCGTGTAATAGCGTATGTTAATATTTTCATTAAATCGGATATCGGTATTGTTGACACGATAGGCGTTTGCGCACTCATGATGTTGTCCGATATCTTTGGAATAGGATCGGGCTCGTGTTGCTAAGCAGAAGCGATAGTTCTGCAAACGGTTTGTAGAAACATTAGTGTTAAAGTATCCACTAGAGTCTGTAGATAAATTATTGTTAAGGTATCCAATATAATTTGTAGATACATGATTGTATCCAATAGATGCGCCACGGGTAATTTCGTTCTCGCCCTATTGTCTTGGTGCTGCGTTGTTCTCTCTCGAGATAAATATTACCTATTATTTGTAATAAGGTTAGTAACTGGTTTTCTAAGTATCAATTTATAACGAAAAAACCCTGGGTTGTTGTTGAAAATGCGGTTAATTAAAAAATGCACTATGATGAATTATGAATCACCATTCTTCATGTTTTTTCTATCCCCTCGGTCCCTTGCGGGGTGGGTGGGGTGGCATATCATGTTATGTTCCGCCCCCTTGACAACACTATGCCAACTATCCCGATAGTGTAGTGATTCGTATACCCGCCTGTCATGCCAGCGCTCTGGGTTCAAAACCCGGGCATGGTACACTAGATGTAAAAATGGCTCTCAACATTGGGGACTGTGAATCCCTCGTGACTCGGAGATCACGTTGATTTTGGACGTGATTTTGGACGTGATTTTGGACGTAAAACAAGAAGCTCTCTGGAGACAACATGCACCTTGGCAGTGATCCCTTGTGTGCCAGAATACAAAGGTCGGCTTGGCGATAATGTTCTGAAAAAGGCTGGCTACTTCAATGAGACTTCATAAGACCATAACTTTCCGTAACCACGGTATATAGTTCATTCGTGCCCTTTTTATTAGCGATGGAACGGTAGGTAAACTACGTCATATACAACAGTGAACTACTTACGATTTTATTTGCTATAAAAATGGCTTGAGAACACGCGCAAAATATGACATAAATTTTGTTTTACTTAAGCAGCGAAGGTTCTGTGTTATAACAGTTTAATATTACACTCGCCTTCACATCCCCTGTTACCATAACCAACACATTTGGCAAAATTGTAAAAATAAAAATATACTCTCTTATTAAATCCGCAGCGCGTACGTGTGGGAACATTGTTGTAGGCCCTGCAGGATACATAGAAGGTGCTTCAGTTATATAATAAAATCATCACCACGTATCGCGGGGAAATATAATTTTATTGCTACAGGGGTGCCACCTAGCGACTGAAACATGCACATGGAATTTGACGCTAATTGCAATTTTGGGTCGCCCACACAATATATTAGTGGAGGAGTGGTTGAAACAATGCTAAACTAATGACTTTTTTGACTTTGCGAACTTATAAACCATCCATTAAGGTGCTAGATATGCGAACTAAGTTCTTTTTCAGCCAGATGATTGCTGAGTATTAGTAAAAGGAATCTATCATACATAGTGAACAAAACAATAAAGATGAATCATATAGTGATGAAACGACAATCATCAAGACCCTGGCAGACAGAAAATGGCCCCAACAGCACCCCAAGGACAACAAGACTGACGGCTACTACCATCTCAGCAGAGCTGACCAGGTCATTCTGTTCAGACTCCGAACAGGACATAACAAAATGAAAGCACATATCTACAACAAAATGAATATCGGCCCGTCCGAGATGTGCTCCTGTGAAACCGGCCCGATGACCAGTGAGAACCTACTTCAGCACTGCCCACTACAGCATGGCCACAGCCGGCATGCGTGACCAAACGACATCCCCTGAACGAGAAGCTATATGGCGATCTCGAGGCACTAACGAGGACAGCATCGTGTGTGAAGGCGACAGGCGTTCCAGTCTGGGGTGGTTGACGACGATGAAGAAGAGTGAAAATTTCTTCGTGAGACTCGTTACACCTCTACCCCACTGTCTGCTAGTGCTAGGGTATTCACGAGTCCATCCACACCGACCGAAATTACAGTTGGCGTACGATTACGTTTATCCACGAAATTAAACAATATCCTATCAAAGAACATTCCAAGAACTGCATCGGTATTTTCTTACATTTATTTGTAGCTTAAATTAGACACGGCCAGATGCAACTGGTGCTGACTTATGGATTTCGTCTTCTCCTTCAGTGGAATTACCCCGGTGCGAGTGATACGGTGTATGATTTATGAAACCATGATTAAATAAAAAATTGGCATTGCGGTTTCTTGAAGCTGTGCAATCAATTAATTTGAAAGGGAAAACTGGTCAGAAGATGTGTAATTTAAATCTTGGAGTTGTTTTATCCTGCGATGCCATTCATACGTGCAGTCAATGTTCACGTTCAGTGATGCGCTATTGAAGAAGATCGATCATGCAAAGCGAAGAAGTTTCGACTGTCATCCACTGCAAGGATTGAAGAAGGTTCGATTGTGAGTCAGTGCAAGGAAGTGAAAAAGGTTCGGTTGTGAGTCACTGCAAGAAGTGAAGAAAGCTCGGTTGTGAGTCAATGCAAGAAGTGAAGAAGGTTCGGTTGTGAGCCAGTACAAGGAAGTGAAGAAGGTTCGATTGTGAGTCAGTGCAAGGAAGTGAAGAAGGTTCGGTTGTGAGTCACTGCAAGAAGTGAAGAAGGTTCGGTTGTGAGTCCCTACAAGGAAGTGAAGAAGGTTCGGTCGAGAGTCAATACAAAGAAGTGAAGAAGGTTCGGTTGTGAGTTAGCATAAGGAAGTGAAGAAGGTTCGGTTGTCAGTTTTATAAGGAAATGAAGAGGGTTCGGTTGTGAGTTAGTATAAGCAAATTAATAATGTTCGGTTGTGAGTCAATACAAAGAAGTGAAGAAGGTTCGGTTGTGAGTTTTATCAGGAAATGAAGAGGGTTCGGTTGTGAGTTAGTATAAGCAAATGAAGAATGTTCGGTTGTGAATCAATACAAAGAAGTGAAGAAGGTTCGGTTGTGAGTTTTATAAGGAAATGAAGAGGGTTCGGTTGTGAGTTAGTATAAGGAAGTGAAGAAGGTTCGGTTGTGAGTTAGTATAAGGAAATGAAGAGGGTTCGGTTGTGAGTTAGTATAAGCAAATGAAGAAAGTTCGGTTGTGAGTCAATACAAAGAAGTGAAGAAGGTTCGGTTGTGAGTTTTATAAGGAAATGAAGAGGGTTCGGTTGTGAGTTAGTATAACGAAGTGAAGAAGGTTCGGTTGTGAGTTAGTATAAGGAAATGAAGAGGGTTCGGTTGTGAGTTAGTATAAGCAAATGAAGAAAGTTCGGTTATGAGTCAATACAAAGAAGTGAAGAAGGTTCGGTTGTGAGTTAGTATAAAGAAGTGAAGAAGGTTCGGTTGTGAGTTAGTATAAGGAAGTGAGTGCGTGCGAGCGTGCGTGCGTGCGTGCGTGCGTGCGTGCGGTGTGTGTATGTATGTGTGTGTTTGTGTGTGTATGTGTGTGTATGTGCGTGTGTGCGTGTGTGCGTGCGTGCGTGCGTGTGTTTGTATGTATGTATGTGTGTGTTCGATTGGACAGGTCTGCCAGGCGGTGCAGTGTAAAGTGCTTTGAGCAGTCCCATGGACCGATACACCGCTGTGTGAGAACACACCATTACCTTTTTACCACTCTCCAGGAATTCGTAACATGTACTTAATCCACGACGTGTAACTTGCACACGATGTTCTCATGGTTCACGCGAACCAACCAAATCAAACAATATCCTATCAAAGAACATTCCAAGAACTGCATCGGTATTTTCTTACATTTATTTGTAGCTAAAATTAGACACGGCCAGATGCAACTGGTGCTGACTTGTGGATTTCGTCTTTTCCTGGGATTGTTTTTGGAATTCCCCGGTGCGAGTGATACGGTGTATGATTTATGAAACCATGATTAAATACAAAATTGGCATTGCGGTTTCTTGAAGCTGTGCAATCTATTAATTTGATAGGGAAAACTGGTCAGAAGATGTGTAATTTAAATCTTGGCGTTGTTTTATCCTGCGATGCCCTTCATACGTGCAGTAAATGTGCACATTCAGTGATGTGCTATTGAAGAAGATCGATCATGCAAAGCGAAGAAGTTTCGACTGTCATCCACTGCAAGGATTGAAGAAGGTTCGATTGTGAGTCAGTGCAAGGAAGTGAAGAAGTTTCGGTTACAAGTTATTGCAAGAAGTGAAGAAGGCTCGGTAGTGAGTCAGTACAAGGAAGTGAAGAAGGTTCGGTTGTGAGTCAATACAAAGAAGTGAAGAAGGTTCGGTTGTGAGTTAGTATGAGGAAGTGAAGAAGGTTCGGTTATGAGTAAGTATAAGGAAGTGAAGAGGGTTCAGTTGTGAGCTAGTATAAGGAAGTGAAGAAGGTTCGGTTGTGAGTTAGTATAAGGAAGTGAAGAAGGTTCGGTTGTGAGCTAGTATAAGGAAGTGAAGAAGGTTCGGTTGTGAGCTAGTATCAGGAAGAGAAGAAGGTTCGGTTGTGAGTTAGTATAAGGAAGTGAAGAGGGTTCGGTTGTGAGTTAGTATAAGGAAATGAAGAAGGTTCGGTTGTGAGTTAGTATAAGGAAGTGAAGAAGATTCGGGTGTGAGTTAGTATAAGAAAGTGAAGAAGGTTCGGTTGTGAGTTAGTATAAGGAAGTGAAGAAGGTTCGGGTGTGAGTTAGTATAAGGAAGTGAAGAAGGTTCGGGTGTGAGTTAGTATAAGGAAGTGAAGAAGGTTCGGTTGTGAGTTAGTATAAGGAAATGAAGAGGGTTCGGTTGTGAGTTAGTATAGGGAAGTGAAGAGGCTTCGGTTGTGAGTTAGTATAAGGAAATGAAGAGGGTTCGGTTGTGAGCTAGTATAAGGAAGTGAAGAAGGTTCGGTTGTGACTTAGTATAAGGAAGTGAAGAAGGTTCGGTTGTGAGTTAGTATAAGGAAGTGAAGAAGGTTCGGGTGTGAGTTAGTATAAGGAAGTGAAGACGGTTCGGTTATGAGTAAGTATAAGGAAGTAAAGAAGGTTCGGTTGTGAGTTAGTATAAGGAAGTGAAGAGGGTTCGGTTGTGAGTTAGTATAAGGAAATGAAGAGGGTTCGGTTGTGAGTCAGTAGAAGGAAGTGAAGAGGGTTCCGTTGTGAGTTTGTATAAGGAAGTGAAGAAGGTTCGTTTGTGAGTCAGTAGAAGGAAGTGAAGAGGGTTCGGTTGAGATTCAGTATAAGGAAGTGAAGAGGGTTCGGTTGTGAGTCAGTACAAGGAAGTGAAGAAGGTTCGGTTGTGAGTAAGTATAAGGAAGTGAGAGGGTTCAGTTGTGAGCTAGTATAAGGAAGTGAAGAAGGTTCGGTTGTGAGTTAGTATAAGAAAGTGAAGAAGGTTCGGTTGTGAGCTAGCATAAGGAAGTGAAGAAGGTTCGGTTGTGAGCTAGTATAAGGAAGTGAAGAAGGTTCGGTTGTGAGTTAGTATAAGGAAGTGAAGAAGGTTCGGTTGTGAGCTAGTATAAGGAAGTGAAGAAGGTTCGGTTGTGAGCTAGTATAAGGAAGTGAAGAAGGTTCGGTTGTGAGTTAGTATAAGGAAGTGAAGAGGGTTCGGTTGTGAGTTAGTATAAGGAAATGAAGAAGGTTCGGTTGTGAGTTAGTATAAGGAAATGAAGAGGGTTCGGTTGTGAGTCAGTACAAGGAAGTGAAGAGGGTTCGGTTGTGAGTTAGTATAAGGAAGTGAAGAGGGTTCGGTTGTGAGTTTGTATAAGGAAGTGAAGAAGGTTCGTTTGTGAGTCAGTAGAAGGAAGTGAAGAGGGTTCGGTTGAGAGTCAGTAGAAGGAAGTGAAGAGGGTTCGGTTGTGAGTCAGTACAAGGAAGTGAAGAGGGTTCGGTTGTGAGTAAGTATAAGGAAGTGACAGGGTTCAGTTGTGAGCTACTATAAGGAAGTGAAGAAGGTTCGGTTGTGAGTTAGTATAAGGAAGTGAAGAAGGTTCGGTTGTGAGCTAGTATAAGGAAGTGAAGAATGTTCGGTTGTGAGCTAGTATAAGGAAATGAAGAAGGTTCGGTTGTGAGTTAGTATAAGGAAGTGAAGAAGGTTCGGTTGTGAGCTAGTATAAGGAAGTGAAGAAGGTTCGGTTGTGAGTTAGTATAAGGAAGTGAAGAAGGTTCGGTTGTGAGTTAGTATAAGGAAGTGAAGAAGGTTCGGTTGTGAGTTAGTATAAGGAAATGAAGAGGGTTCGGTTGTGAGTTAGTATAAGGAAGTGAAGAGGGTTCGGTTGTGAGTTAGTATAAGGAAGTGAAGAAGGTTCGGTTGTGAGTTAGTATAAGGAAGTGAAGAAGGTTCGGGTGTGAGTTAGTTTAAGGAAGTGAAGAAGGTTCGGGTGTGAATTAGTATAAGGAAGTGAAGAAGGTTCGGGTGTGAGTTAGTTTAAGGAAGTAAAGAAGGTTCGGTTGTGAGTTAGTATAAGGAAGTGAAGAGGGTTCGGTTGTGAGTTAGTATAAGGAAATGAAGAGGGTTCGGTTGTGAGTCAGTACAAGGAAGTGAAGAGGGTTCGGTTGTGAGTTAGTATAAGGAAGTGAAGAGGGTTCGGTTGTGAGTTAGTATAAGGAAATGAAGAAGGTTCGGTTGTGAGTTAGTATAAGGAAATGAAGAGGGTTCGGTTGTGAGTCAGTACAAGGAAGTGAAGAGGGTTCGGTTGTGGGTTAGTATAAGGAAGTGAAGAGGGTTCGGTTGTGAGTTTGTATAAGGAAGTGAAGAAGGTTCGTTTGTGAGTCAGTAGAAGGAAGTGAAGAGGGTTCGGTTGAGAGTCAGTAGAAGGAAGTGAAGAGGGTTCGGTTGTGAGTCAGTACAAGGAAGTGAAGAAGGTTCGGTTGTGGGTTAGTATAAGGAAGTGAAGAGGGTTCGGTTGTGAGTTTGTATAAGGAAGTGAAGAAGGTTCGTTTGTGAGTCAGTAGAAGGAAGTGAAGAGGGTTCGGTTGAGAGTCAGTAGAAGGAAGTGAAGAGGGTTCGGTTGTGAGTTTGTATAAGGAAGTGAAGAAGGTTCGTTTGTGAGTCAGTAGAAGGAAGTGAAGAGGGTTCGGTTGAGAGTCAGTAGAAGGAAGTGAAGAGGGTTCGGTTGTGAGTCAGTACAAGGAAGTGAAGAAGGTTCGGTTGTGAGTCAGTACAAAGAAGTGAAGAGGGTTCGGTTGTGAGTCACTGCAAGGAAGTGAAGAAGGTTCGGTTGTGAGTCACTGCAAGGAAGTGAAGAGGGTTCGGTTGAGAGTCACTGCAAGGAAGTGAAGAGGGTTCGGTTGAGAGTCACTTCAAGGAACTGAAGAGGGTTCGGTTGAGAGTCACTGCAAGGAAGAGAAGAGGGTTCGGTTGAGAGTCACTGCAAGGAAGTGAAGAGGGTTCGGTTGAGAGTCACTGCAAGGAAGTGAAGAGGGTTCGGTTGAGAGTCACTGCAAGGAAGTGAAGAGGGTTCGGTTGAGAGTCACTGCAAGGAAGTGAAGAGGGTTCGGTTGAGAGTCACTGCAAGGAAGTGAAGAGGGTTCGGTTGAGAGTCACTGCAAGGAAGTGAAGAGGGTTCGGTTGAGAGTCACTGCAAGGAAGTGAAGAGGGTTCGGTTGAGAGTCACTGCAAGGAAGTGAAGAGGGTTCGGTTGAGAGTCACTGCAAGGAACTGAAGAGGGTTCGGTTGAGAGTCACTGCAAGGAAGTGAAGAGGGTTCGGTTGAGAGTCACTGCAAGGAAGTGAAGAGGGTTCGGTTGAGAGTCACTGCAAGGAAGTGAAGAGGGTTCGGTTGAGAGTCAATGCAAGGAAGTGAAGAGGGTTCGGTTGTGAGTCACTGCAAGGAAGTGAAGAGGGTTCGGTTGAGAGTCACTGCAAGGAAGTGAAGAGGGTTCGGTTGTGAGTCACTTCAAGGAAGTGAAGAGTGTTCGGTTGTGAGTCACTGCAAGTAATTGAAGAAGGTTCGGCTGTGAGTCAGTACAAGGGGTTATGAAGGTTTTCCTGCATGTCACAACAAGAAGGTACCCAGAGAACATCAAATGCGCCACAAGAGGCAAAAACAGCCGACACATCAAACAGCGCGATGGATGAAGCGTATTATTTAGTTGTTATTTTTTCTGTACCAGGCAAACACTACTGCACATTTAATCAACGCGCAGATTGAACGCCAGGCACTGGACCGGAAACGTTTAATTTCCTGACGATATCATTAGCGTGCACACGTATCTCATGGCGAACTATTCATACTGATGATGCTACGTATCCAGTACAATCTCTGTTTAACTCGATGGTCAACGACAACTGGAGCGCGTTTCACGCAACCCATCCACGCGCAAATGCACGTAAGCACCTGATGTAAATTTCTTGACATATATAAAATTACATATTAAATGATGCAACGAAGTTGGTTTTCGGTTATCAGAGCAGGTCCTACTAGCATAACTATGCGTAGTGTCACAGTAGTGCAAGAACGAATAACGCATCGCGTATTTACCGGCATATTTCGTAAACCAGCTTTTACCGGTAAGAATTGTCCGATGTGGCACGTAGTGAGCGTTGGTGAAGTACTCGCTCTGTCTGTGTCTACGGCGTATAGAATTTAAGTTTTTCTTTGCCATTGAACAATGGAGCGTTTCTAGAAATATTGTTTTAGGCGTCCAATTGTTCTGTATTTTGGACCACCCTTAATGTGTACATTTTCACATATAACAAGGCTAAGTAAACGTGATAGATGACGCAGACAACACGGACACACTGTCACGGAACTTGAGTGACGTATCACGCTGGTCACCTAGATATGCTGTCACAGAGCATACGTGACAGACTTCCCCGATTACCTGCTAGACTGTCAAGGTGCATACATGGCATATCACGCCAGACACACAGACACAATGTCACGGAACATACGGGTCAAGTCATGCCTATTATCTAGACACACGTCACGTACCTGTGATGGACATAACGCATTCAGAATTACACTCTCCTCGACCATTTCCGCAACTATTCCGACACCAGATGACCTTTCGGGCGTTGACCTAACAACGGGACGACAACAAGAAGTTTATAACGTATCGACATCGTCTACAACACGCAACGGGTGCTACACTATTGATTATCGGTGCAAATTAGGCAGTAAGTCCATTACCATTCGCGTCCGTCAATGGGCTTTTTTTAGTTCACGCGCCATTTGGCAGCGTTTGGTTACCGCTAACCTCCGCATCTACGGTTTCCCGCGTGTCGCACGCTGATTAGCAACCTATATGCATGTTCGCGGATACGTTACCGAGACGCATCCTCGCCATTAATAGTTCGACTGATTAGTCCGGTTTTATTTACGTCATTGAACAAGCTCGTGTGCTCTCTGCTCACGAATATCACCGGCTTTTGTCCAGTTGATGTAGACGCGCAAGACGTGCGTAGGCCTGCATTTAATTTTAGCAGATGTCTCCTTAAATAAAATGGCAATTTCAAATGCTAATTGCCGCTAGACAAATACTGTCGATCAATAGAAAAGTGATGTGTATATTAATATTTGCTATCAAAGAAAACAGTTGCCAGCATTTTTCTTGTATGCTCTTCCGAGTCATCTTTTTTTCGGGTTGTTCCTCTCATTGTTCTGTTAGGGCAGTTAGGCCATGCAGAGTAACGTACCTTTTTATCGTCCTGAATGTCCTGGTCGACGTTATTTGAGAGTATTCGGTTGTGTTGGATGAACACACAACATACCATTAAAACACAATTGGCAGGGCATTACATTGAATTGTTATCTCAAAAAAGCGTAAACACGAACCGGTTTTCATGCAATTCTCGTAATCCAGTGGTGATAATTGTACCCGCTATTCGTGGCATTAACCCACGCAGTGTATGGATGTATGCGAAATCACGTCTTCTTCGTCCGATTTGTCGTCCACATCCCGTGATTTCAGGAAATTACTGTCATTATTATACCCGTCAGCCCGGGGGTAATTGCAGGCAATTAATCCCCATACGTAGGCAACAACATGCCAAAATCTATAAGGTTATAATTTGATTGGCTAACACATTGATGCATCCATGTATACTGTTGTAGTCAGTCGCCCCTGGCTCGCAAGGATGACGTCATGCTATATGCTTCTGATGTAACACCGCTGGATTATTATTAAGTTCATGTTATTTAATATAGTGTTATATAATTTTAATATGTTTATTGTTTAGCATTTCTTTAAATACTACTAGGAATGCATATAAAGCGCCCGAGAACAATTTCAATTGACCGGGCGCAGTAAATACTTTATTGTTGTAGTTGTTGTAATTATTATTATTATTACTATTACTACTACTACTAATACTACTACTATTACTATTATTACTACTACTACTACTACTACTACTACTACTACTACTACTACTACTACTACTATTACTGCTACTACTACTACTACTACTAATACTACTACAACTACTACTACTACTACTACTACTACTACTACTACTACTACTACTACTACTACTACTACTACTACTACTACTACTATTACTGCTACTACTAAGTATGCCAGAACAACCGTACGGCAACTGATTCTTACTATCCATACTAACCTATCCGCCAGGACAGCTTGAACCGTTTTTACCGAAAGGTTCATCTTCTTTTTCTTGTGGTGTCTTTCACACGAGGTGTTTCCTGTTTTTGGCACATGCCTGTGCCCGGTCCGTGTCACTGGGTTGGTCTTCCGGCGTATTTGTTTGGGTTGTCCAGTAGCCCGCAACAGAGGAGACAGGACATTGTCTTCTCGCTGTCGTGTTTCGTTGACCGTCAGTGTAGCGCTAATTCCTCTTGATGGTTTTTGCTCCACTGAAATCAGTGTACAGCCGATTAGGTGATCACGCAGAGCCACGGCGATGAGATCTTTCCGGAAGGAATTGGGCTGATCACCAGACAATGATTGGCATGGTCACTGATTCAGGGTATGTCCTCTTATAGTAACAATGTCATCCGGCTCAAAGGAGAGTCCGGCTGGAGGTGGCTGTAGATAATGAAGTGTTTTATTTTAACTTTAACCTTATGCTAGTACCTTGACGTGTAATCCAACAACATGGGTTGAACCTCTAAGTGTATACTCTGACGACACGCGTAGCTTCTGGTTACGGGATCGAAGGCAAATGCCAACACTTAGATGCACAGGTGGTTATGTTTCAGACACCTAGGTCTGAGATCTGATCCAGGCTTACCAATCAGCAACGTTTCAAAATTAGTTGTACATATTCTGGTTTGGAGTTTCCAAATGTTGGGGGGGGGATATCATGTTTCCGATGCGTGTTGCACGAGTCATCACTGTGACGACGCGTGCATTTAGGGGTGACTGAATTACTTTAATTTTATACTTGAATAGAAATAAAAGTAATTCACCTGAGAACTACTTGAGCAGAAGTGAAAGTACCTTCTAAAACATACTTGAGTAAAAAGTAAAACTACTTTCCAAAAGTACTTGAAGTAAACGTAGAAGTAAAAGTAGAACGAAAAGATTTTTTTTTTAGGCAAGTAACCAACAATAATTACTGCATCGGCGAATACAAAATGAAGACAGAGTGAAAATAATTACTGTTTAACTCCAACATATATGAATTATGTATATGAATAATGTTCTATAGAAAACTATATTTTATGGTTTCGCAAATTCGGCACGGAAATGTGTTCTGGTATCTGCCACCATGGGCGCTAGCTACGACGACGGCCACCGTCGCTGCACCAACAGACCAAGAACGCCGTCGAAGCGCAGGTCGAAGCCTGGCATTGTGCAGGCCGCGCTATCTATACATACGCGGTTTATGAAGCTTATTAAGATGGCAGCCAACGTCAGTGTATTATGCTTAAATGCCACACGTACACTGTTGAATGTTGAACTGAATACAATTCATATATTATGTTGTACAATTTTAAAATAGATTACGGATTAACAGGCCACGGCGAACTGAACGATAATATGGTACCGATGACGTAATGAGACCTCAGCAGCCGTACAAGCAAATGAGTTGACAAATGCTGTGCTATGGTTGACTAAAGATTGAAAAAGTATAATAAATACGCTCATAACTGGCTTAGCTTCGTCTTTCAATCAATACCAACATACCGATTTAGAATACACATTTACCGTGCCGAATAATACTGCGTTTATCGCAGCAAAAATATATTATTTGCGCAATGTTAGCATACTGATCTTCCCTACTACGCTGCATTAAACATATCAATCCCAATGTTATGCAAGGCTACATGCTAAGTCACATAGGCTACCTGTGTGTGAATTTCAATTGCACTTTACCAGTCGCCGAAGCAGCGCCTATTCACGGAAGCCACGATTGATAGAAGGGAAACGATTCGATTGATATCGGCGCAAAACAAACAATGCCTCGCACCACATTTACTGTTCCTAATGACTTGACTATAGTCACACAAAACAAGTGACAGTTATTACCGCATTAATACTTAGTTTACCATAGTTCTAATTTCTTGTAATTAAATACATTTATTGAAATGTTGTTGACGGGCAATAGGTCGACGTAGTTCAGAAAAAATGTAACGAAAATATATCGCGAAATAAATGAAAGTAACTAAGTAAAAAGTAGCGATACCTTAGATAAAACTACTTCGTTACAAGTAGAAATAGTTAATATAAATAGTACTCCGTTACTCTCTATTACTTGAAAAAAACTATTCAAGTATTGCAAGCGGCAAGTCAAGGCAAAGAGACACTTGGTGTGCGACGACTGCCACAGTTGGGTAGATTTTGCCTTATCCGGCTGTACGAAGTCATGGACAGAAACCAAGGAAGAGGGATTCACCTTTCAGTGCGTGGGGTGTTGGAAGGTGAAATGTCTGGAGAAAGAGGTAGCTAGGTTGGTAGATATTGTGAAGGGGATGAGATGAGAATCGCAAGCGACAGATGGAACGGAGAGAGACGACAGGTTAAAAGGGTGTATGTAAACTGAATTTAGTAGTGTGGCAACAAGCCAACAAAGGAGACTGAGAGGAGGGAAGTGACACAGGGGAGAAAGTGGAGGATCGCGACAGGCTTGTGCTGACCGTGTCCGCAGGACTAAATTTATGTACGAAAGAGGTAAGAGGGAATGCTATCGGGAGAAAGAGAAGTGCTTAATGGGAGGAAATTGACGGTAGAAAGGACTGAGAGTAATTATGGTTAAGAGAAGTGTTATACAAATGTCAGGAAAAACTGACAAGGAAAAGCGTCAAGAAAAATGGTACGGCGAGTTAAGACCGATGATAGAAGAAGGGGAACATCCAACAACCAGACAGAGAACCCAAAAAGAGCTACAGCTGGAGAATTGAGGAACAAGAGGAAAGTAGCATGCTTATGGGCATTCGATTACAGAAGAAGACAAGACTCTAGCGGGGGGATACGCGATACATGTCTACCGGGGGGAGATGAGAACATGTAACTAAATTGTGAGAACTACTGGGGGGATATGGCTATCTCATACTAGTACATGTAGGGACAAAAACGCCCGAACCGGGAACAACGGTTAGATAGAAAGCAGACGCTTAGTGAAGATTTAAACTTACAAGACAGTCAAATTACCTCTCGGAATTTTGCTGTGTGGGAGGAAGGGGCCACGATAGAACTGCAAGAGGATGGCGATCACGCAAGGTTCAGCAGACTGTAAAGAAGAGGCTTGGGATAAGAAGATTTATGGGGATAAATATTTGGGAGGGAAGATATGTACAATGAGATGGCCTCATCAAAGGAAAGGGGGAGCAGTTTTTCTAGAGAACCATTGCAATCTGTTGACAGTGGGATGGCTGCATCTTTTAATTAGGAAGGGTTCATCTGGCAGCAATTTGGCTAGTATGACACATTTAGCCGCATTACTGCACTGCCGAATTGCTATGCATTTGTAAATATTAGATGGGAAGTGTTTGGTGTAACATAGTTACAGGAAACTCAACGTTAACAGTTGGGTTAGTTTATCGAAGTCCAAACATAAGCAAAACAAATAAATACAAAACGCTATAAGGGAAGTAAGCAAACGGAACTGTATTATTATGGGGGACTTTAACCATGGGCATATACAATGGAAATCTCTACAGAGTATGGGGAGTGAGGACCACAAGTTTTTAGTTTTAGTACAAGATAGTTTCCTTTCTCAACATGTGCTAGAACCAACCAGGGGAGAGAATGTGTTAGACTTAGTTTTGTCCTCACAGAAAGAATTAGTTGACAATGTCAATATATGTGAGCCACTGGGGAGTAGTGATCACAACCAGATACATTTTACCATCAAAGTAAAATCAGAAAGGAATAGTAAAAAGCAGTATAGGAGAAATTTCCACAAAGGAAAGGACATGAGGAAATATTTAGCAAAGATAGACTGGAATAACACACTGAAGAATAAGACAGCAACCGAATGCTGGAATATCTTAAATAGTGAAATTAAGTGCATAGTCGATAAATTTGTACCTTTCAAAAAACAAGGGAAACGGTCTAAAAAGAAACACTTATCGAAAGAAGCCATTAGAAAAATTAAGTATAAACAAATGATGTGGAAGTCATATAGATGTACTGGAAATGATGAAGACTACAACATTTATAAAGAAGCACTTAATCAAGCTACAGCTGAAATTAGAAATTCAAAGAGAAGCTATGACAAAAAAATTAGCTAGTAATATAAAACATGACAGTAAGAGTTTTTATGCGTATATTCGAAGCAAACAGAAAGTTCAGGATAAGGTCGGTCCTCTAGAAGATAGTGCTGGAAATACAATATCAGAGGGATTCTTAATGGCAGAAGACCTAAATGAGTATTTTAGTTCAGTGTTTACCAGGGAAGATGTTAGTTCACTGCCAGTACCAGAGGCTAAGTTCAAGGGAGCAGATTCAGACTATTTAGGACAGTTAGTTGTAACCTCGGAAATGGTAGCTAAGAAAATAAGGGCTATGAAGGATAATAAATCACCTGGAGTGGACGGGATTCCACCCAAACTACTATTGGAAATTGTAGAACAAATTAGCGTACCGCTTGCAACAGTTTTCAATTTGTCATTAGAAGAGGGAGTGATTCCTTTAGAATGGAAAGAGGCAAACATTATACCGTTATTTAAAAAAAGGTTCGAGAAACAAGTCAGAGAACTATAGACCAGTGAGTTTAACATCAGTGATTTGCAAATTATTAGAAAGACTAATTAAAGATCACATGGTGGATTTTCTTGTTAAACATAACTTGATAAACCCATCTCAACATGGGTTTTAAAAGCGAGGTCATGCTTAACAAATATGTTATGTTTTTTGGAAGACATCACTAGGTGGGTAGATGAGGGATCACCAGTAGATATCATCTATTTAGATTTTCAAAAAGCTTTCGACAAAGTACCACATCAAAGATTACTCCTTAAGCTAAAGGCCCATGGCATAGGAAATGGTATAATAAACTGGATAGAAAAATGGCTGAATGACAGAAGACAACGTGTAGTAGTTGATGGGGAGGCTTCAAACTGGAAATCGGTATTGAGTGGGGTACCACAGGGATCAGTACTAGGACCTATATTATTCTTAATATATATCAACGATTTGGACGATGATATATAACAAGCAAGGTGTTAAAATTTGCGGATGATACAAAAGTGTTTAGAAGGATTAAAAGTGATGGAGACAGACAGCATTTACAAGATGATCTTGATAGGTTGATCAAATGGTCTGAAAAGTGGCAAATGCTGTTCAATTTTGGGAAATGTAAATGCCTCCACACAGGTCATGGGAATGAAAAGGTAAAATATAAAATGGGGGTACTGTTCTAAGTACTACTGTAAAAGAAAAGGACTTGGGGTTGAACCATTAGTTATGATATGTCATTGTTCAGCTAACACGAATTGCAGCGTCTTGGGAAATCAAATCCTTGGATCTAATTTCTTGAAATATAGCGCGCTTATAATTCACCCCTGGCAGGTGTGTTCATTGGATTACCATCTCGATGTATCTGGGAAGCTTTAAGCCACTTTCTAATTTCTGCGCGAATACAACTCGTTCATATATGTATGCCTGCCACTGTATGTAGCCAGGCACACATTCATGTAGAACGGTCTTTTCTCCCTCCCCAGAGCAGAGCAGCGTCGACGCCAGAACCATAAACAAGTCTGCTGTTTTAGCCCTAACGTTGATATATCCGTGCTCCCCAAGCGAACTCAATCAATCGACGTTGTTCCGCTCATTCAACTGCGAACAAACTAATAATGCAGAACACATCCACTGAACTGTCTGACATAATACGACAAAAACATCTATACTGCTCGTTGAAAAATCACGGCACCGGGCATATTGACATCATTTCAGGAGCAAGTATTTATTTTATATCGGTGCGTCATTACTGCGACGCAGTAAATGAACCGACTTTGTCATCCGTATAACGACGTTTTGCATTATGCTGTTATTTGGTTGTGGAGAAGAAGGTCGCAATATCACGGAACGTGAGTAAGAGGTGACATGCCCACTGAGGTATAGCAGAGTGACAGAGCGTCAGAGCTAGCGAGCCCGTGGTTCTATTAGTCTCAATGCCATTCAGTATATATATATATATATATACATATATATATATATATATATATGTATCCATATATATATATATCGATGACATCATTTCAGGGACACACTGCAACAACATATTTAGATGCAATATCCACGTAGTGGATACGTAAAATGTGTCCTTCACAAGCAATGATCTTATAACATGAAACATTGCGGATGCAGTTGTTGGACTTGTCAGTCAGCGCTGATGCGTGCAAGGTATATTTAGCGTGTAGCTCTTTTTTTCAGACATGCCTTTGCCTTTCGTTAGCTAACTGACATCACTGACAGGGGATTTGATTGATGACTGATCCCTCAGTAGGTTCACGGTTTCCGTTGGTTGGCATCTGTTTCCTCTTTCTTGTAGGTGGGTTTTACAACTCGACTTCCCTAAACGTCACTTCGTAAGTACGGCTGTTTACAAACTAACTATTTTAATTGAACTGATACTAGTAAGTTAATAAGATGTGCAACCGTATAGATAATACATGTTAGCATAATAAACAAATAAATAAATGAAAATATAATAAAACAATTGAGTATTTGTTGCATACAAAAATGTACAGTGATAAAGGCGTAATATTAAAAAGGCGTAAAACAATGTAAATATCAAAGTATCACCACCATTCGATTATTTACAGATAAAACATAGAAGATTATCGTTTGAGTTAGTGACTGTTTCCTGTCGTATACCGCTTAAGATAGAAGAGAAAAGCACACACACACTATTTTTTAGATTTCCCGAATGGTTCGTAAATCCGATTCACTTGTGAATACGGTCTTGCATGCATGCAAACAAAGCTTAATTTACGCGCCACAGTGCGGCGTTTCCTTCTACCATATGAACTAAGAGTGCGTATTTCACAACAAGGCATAGAAGAACATTCTTCAATAGCTTTGAGCTTCGCCCGTATTTAGGCATATGGTGCTTTGCAAACCACCTGTAACACATCGCGCTGGCGAATGTCTGCCCGGCTGTTGATACGTTGCGGTGGGATTAGCAGTCGTACAGTAATTCAGTAAATGCGCTTCATTCCAGGTATGTCTTTTGGAACAACTATGGACATGACTCAACCATACAACTTCCATTTCTTAATTCGTATTGTTTGTGCTTGCGTGTGATAATCACCGAAATAAAATACACACCATAAATTACGGTGAATGCTCTAATTGAAATCTAAGAACAGAATTGGATTCCCAATCCTTCAAAATATACAATTATTCGCTTATACAGTGTACGTCGAATTCCCGTGTGACTTGTTTAAATACAACATGACAAGCAACATATGGTTATTTTGCGTTGGTCCCTTATCAACAATGTTTAGGTATTGATAGACTTATATATCTGTGACGTTTCGTGCGTTCATAATATCCACAGAACTGCACCAGTGCACATATTCAAGATGGCCGCCATTACTCCAAGATGGCTATCAAAAACGCCATCTATTGTTTTAAATGTATCAACATTATTCCACAATAATTACATTGACAAAACTCTATATGATATATACATGGAATAGCACAAAGCCATAGACTAGCAGTGACTTGCAGATATATCGGAGCTAACCGGCGTCTGCCATTCCGTCTCACGTCCGGGGAATCAGATCGCCTTTGCGTTTCAAATGTCATCGAGGGCAGACCTGAAAGACCTGTTCTCGATTACAGTGTTAAAGACTTGCGCAGCATTCGCTTGATGCACTCCGCTTCGGATACTCTGATTCGATTCCAGGAATAAATACGGATGATTAGATTCGGTTAGAACGGATCACTAAAAACATCTGCTTCGGAAGCCTCAAATCGGTGTATCTCTCAACAGAAACTGCATGAGCAGTTCCATGCCATGAGGTGTTCATTTCTTTAGTAACCACATCCGTGTCCTGAAGGCGGCGTTAACCACAGTTATGATTTTTCGTCTCCACGATCGGTTTTCAAACTATCAGCGGGCATGTCAAGCCTGCAGAAATACCGTCTTCCTCTAATCTACGGATACCACAAACTGCTGAGAGAGTGGATTCGCCAGTCGAGACCTCCGGTGTTGTCGGTAGTGCAGACGTTTTACTTGTAGACGCAGAGCTGCGGGACACCGGCGTTTCACCCTGCTTACGACTAGTGTCTATGTACGACACCGAAACTCCACAGAAACTTCTGGCGAATACCTCATTCATTTCGGTCAGTCGTCGCAGCTTCAAACACGATGTAGACATTGAGGTGAGTTCTTATATTGCGCGGATCCAATCCTTAGTACTGACTGAAGGGTGTCCCACTTCACCTCATGGCAAACCTATTCGTTCGAACACTATGTCAACCTCACTGGGAAGCATTCAGCCACGCTGCAATTGCTGCGTGAAACCTATTCGTACACAAATATCCAACATTGTCTATAATTCGGTATTCATTTACACAGCTGAGTGATCTGGAGCAATATAAAAGGAACGAACTTGCTAAAGCTTCGAAATGGCAACAAGAGGCCTCGTACCCGGAATCTCTCGATTGAGAGTCCGATGCTCTATCACTACGTTAGCGAGCCCGATGTTAATTTAAAAGACTGACAACTGGCAGTTCTTACACACAGCGTTTTCAGTAAGCAAAAGCTAAAACAATCACGTTGGAACCTTCAACTGCATGCATTCGGACATCGCCACACGTCTTGCACAAATAAAAGGCGATGCAAATATGCTGGAGAAAGTATTCACTGTGGATGTTAGAAAATAAAAGCACGCACCAACTTTGAGAGATATTACCAATTACTTTTACCAGACCATAGTGGGAACGAGACGAAGACATTCGTTTTCGTCTGACGATAGCAATATACGATGACGTGAGCTTTGACCAGTACAAGATTGAACAATCTGAGTGTTTTCTGTCTTCTTGAAGATCAAATACAACCGGCGCGACCATTGTCTGGCGCGAGGCTAATCACGTGCGAATAAGCTGGAAATGGAAAACGGCCTACGCAGTAGAGGTTCAATCGCGCTCGAATAAAATCCAGCACAATAGGCTCGTCTACGCGGGAAATTAACGCCATTTTTGCACTAAAGACGACGGTATTATATCTGCGTATCAAACGTTCAGCGTCAATTGTGTGTATCCGATAACGAGTGTGCAGTCAACGCGTTTATAGTTTCTTTTAACTCAAAGACAGAAGCACGTAAACACGAACAAACACACACACACACACACACACACACACACACACACACACACACACACACACACACACACACACACACACACACACGTACACACACATGTGCACGTGCACGTGCACATGCACTCTCTTGCAGACACGTACACTCACTCAATGGTGACAACAGCAGCTAGTCATGAACGAATACATTATTTTAACATCTAAGATTCGACAGTATGAAATAAACAGAAAAACAAGTAAATATACACAGAAATAGGTCATCAGTAAACACGCGCTCACGCACACACATACAGAGGCGCGCGCGCACACAGACACACACACACACTCTCGCTCTCTCTCTCTCTCTCTCTCTCTCTCTCTCTCTCTCTCTCTCTCTCACACACACACACACACACACACACACACACACACACACGCACTTACACACCCACACACGCAAACGCACACACACACACACACACACACGCGCGCGCAAACACACACACACAAACACACACAAAACCTTTGCAGAAACGCATACATACTTCATTCACCGACAACGCAAATAGGATGCCAATACTTTCCAAATCGGGTGGTTAATGGGGAATGAATAACGAAATGGAAACATAACCTCCTGTCAGTTCTCCGGCTTTGATTGTGTCAGATCGCATATATAAACTGAACAATAACAAAACGGTGTCAAAAATATAAGTGGTCTAATCAAGGTTCATCAATGCAGTAGCGTTATCATTTACGTCCATTTGAGTTGTTCCGGAAACAACTCGTTTTACATATTTACACGTTGACACGTAAACGTGATAACGTTACGGGTTGTCCAAACGCTGATATAATCCGCCATTTAGCAATATTTTGCAAACTGCCTCGTATCAGTTCTGTCTGGTATGCAAGCGTGATTTGTCTCAATGCTACTACTATTTTATATTGTTTCTTAATTTGTGACATTTTCGTTACGAATGTGCAAATGTCAGCGTCCCAGTGAGTCGTTATTCTTGGATTCTTCGAAGTATGCAATCTATGAAGCTTCAAGGAAATTATTGTTTATCCAAATATTACAATATTACATAAAGCACAAGCGCACATACGCACATACGCACATACGCACACACGCACACACGCACACACGCACACACACACACACACACACACACACACACACACACACACACACACACACACACACACACACACACACACACACACACACACACACACACACACACACACACACACACACACACACACACACGTGTATGTATTTATAGAGACACGCGTTTTTCCAATCAAACAGCACGACTGTATTTCAAATACATTTGAATGGTGTTAACGACGTATTAGTGGATAGACATACGAAACGAACATGCTGCTAACTCTGAATGATGATTCTTCTGCACATCTAAATGGAAATCGGACCTACGCTAGACACTGAACGGAACGGAACGTGCCCGGCAGATATTCCCACTACCTGATCACCGTCCTATCATTGTGCGTCCCACGTGCATCGGCTAATCCTGTCTTTCATAAACTGTTTCATTGCCCTCACGCCAACTCGAGCAGCGAACAACCCAAGCAGCGGTGGATGTGTGTGTGAAGACGCCGTCGGCGACTCTGTTGGTCGAAGCGGTGCGGCGGTTTGATTGCTTTATTGACGAGGAACATCGGGCAATTGCAGACGTTGAAGAGATGGGGTGATGGAGCAGTAGCACAAACCTCCGCTAGCCAAGTGTCTGCCCAGTGACATGGTCGTCACCAATCAATTCCCCTTGACGCCGCCGCTCCGGTCGATTGCATGTTATTATCTCGCCGCGTGTAGATAGGCAGCCTGCCACTTCATCCAAATGACGCTGATGTCCGCCTGGAACGACACACAGACGTACGTCACCTCTGGACATTGTTGTCACCAGCATGACATGTATCTGATTCAAGAAGCAGACCAGTATTGCGTGTAGACACCAGAACTGCTGTCTGGTGTCGCGTATCTACATCTAGACGTCGCCAAACCCGGGATCTGGTCATAGACAGCGGCAGAGCGTGAGAAGTTCGTGGGAAAAAACAGCAGGTAATATCACCAGCACGGAACAATTGATATCGACAAAATAGCAGGTGAAATCGGGCGCGAACGTTGCATTGACGGCAACCTCCAAGCACGTTGGTCGTTTTAAACACGCGACCTGTGCGTAAAACACAACGTCGTCTCCGAGTTGGTGGTTCTTCAACAGTTGCAGAGTCTGCGTCCATATGTACATATACAGATCGCGTTGCCATTGCTACATCGGTCAGTTACTATACTTAGTCAATATTGATTGTACGCTTGCTGACAACGAAGGCGTAGTGGCCGGTGATCACAATAAACGGATCGTTTGGCGAACATAGGCAAGTCGAATCCACTGTAGGTAAGTGTATAGCATAGCTATTAGTAATCACGTATTACCTTACGAACACTCATTGGTTGTCGCTATAGAGGCGTGGGCCGATGTGTAATCGCTACCTCGTGAAACCACGCAACATGTGTCTGCGCGGCTTGATAGCGGCAGTCCCAGGATTAATTTCGTTCGACGACCGTTTAAGTTTTCAAGTTGTCTTTGTGTTACTTTGCATAGTCTTCACATACATGTTCCACGTGATCGTTTACCTAACGGATAGCTTACTTGTATCTACCAAATGTTATCAATCTACACATGTATACACGTGTACATAGTATCTAACAGAGACACACAATATACATTTCACAATATCTTGCATTCAGCTATGTAGATTCATATAACATACAATACAATATAAACTAATGGACTGTTCTACTCTACCTTATCGACTCCTTCGGTAGTTCTAATATACGTTAATGTTTGGACTGAGTCATCCACCCGTCTCTGTGTACCACGTGTGTGTGTATGTGTGTGTGTGTGTTTGTGTGTGTTTGTGTGTGTGGGGTGCGTGCGTGTGTGCGTGTGCGCGTGCGCGCGCGCGTGTGTGCGAGTGTGTGTGCGAGTGTGTGTGTGTGCGCGCGAGCGTGTGCGCATGTGTGCGTGTGTGTGTGGGTGTGCGCGCGTGCGTGTACGTATGTGTGTTTGTGGGTGTGTTTAATCGTGCGTGCGTACGTACGTGCGCATGTGTGTATGCACGCACTGGTGCATATGTGTGTCTAATTGCGATGCCCACATTTTGCAAAATCGTGTCGCAAACGAATGGACAATGATAAACAACACATATTCCTGGACTACGATGACCGTCATCCAACTGCGGATGCGACTATTACTTTATCATTTCATAGTATCGTACGTGTTCTACACAGGCCTACCGCGTGATGGTCCTTCAACGTGTCTTTAATTAAGATCAGTGTCACTGGCGTCGCTGCAGAGCCGGTATAACGTCCGAGGCAGACTTTAAGAAGTTATGTTGGTGCACCATTAGTTGCATGCTCAGTGCACTGCTTTGCAATGATGCAAGTGAAACACATAGCTTCAAATATTGAACACAATAATTATTTTAATTGTCCCGACGTGATGACAGGCGTTACACACACTGGCATATCACGCCGGCGTAACTATTGTTATTATAACCAATTATAATGTGTTTTGATATAATGAGTGGCTCCCAGAACAGCGACAAATTTGTCTTAATAGGAGTCATCCTTGTTCACTGTTCTTTGTTTTATTATATTGTTTTTTATTAGTTATTATGAGTTTAATCATAGTTGAAGTATACACTATAGCAATACTTGATACTTGCATATTGTACACAGTGTATTTTAATATGGGGTTAAATAAACATTATGTTCTTAGTTACACCTATACACTCGTGTAAACACAGTGGCGACGCCAATGCCGAAATAATTGGACTCACGATGATGCATGACATCTGTTGACGTGTGACAACCGTTGACGTGACATACGCCGACGTGTGTCAAATGATGACGTGCGGCACACGCCAACAAGTCACAGACGCCGATCCACGCTTGCAGAACAGATTGCATATGTTAGATTGGAACTGCCGCATTTGTCTAGCTAGAAATCACCGCGTCGCGATGTCGACAAGACTAAATCAATCATGCTGCCTTGGCGCCTGCAGGTGTTGTTGCGTGGTATCCACATTGGTGCCTGTAGACACCCACTAAAGGCCACGACGTGCCGGACATTTGAACGAATGCAGCCAAACCTGCTTGCGACGTTTTGGTGCCAATGAAACGTGCAATATTTATGTATGCGCGCGAACCGCCCGAGATAAGGTTGTCGCGGAATCTGTGCCGGTATCAATTTGATAAACGTTTCTATAATTGGCCACACCGTGCGCGCATATGATCGTTGCGCGAATTCATAATGTGTGCGCGCGCGGTTGAACGTATTCCACGGGGGTGCATACGATCACACTGATCGCAATGAAGTCCAGAAAATGGTTTAATGTATGCTTGCTTCCATAAGAAACCTTCACTCGTCGAAGTTGCTGACCAATGGTGACAAACGTAATTACCATGTTATGAGTAATCGTATTCTATTAAGTACCCAATAACACGGCTGGTTCGCTTTCTTAGCTGCGCATGTTTATACCGCGGGAATACAGAATGATTTTGTCCTAGCCAATACAAATAATTCTACTTTTACTGTAACTGGCAAAATGACCATCCCCTCCAGATGGCGCAACATACACAGAGACGCTGAAGACGATTTCCTGGAATGTTCCTACGTGACGTTTATTATGACGTAAAACAGTCACTGAAAATACGCGTATCGTTGTAAACAACCAATTCACGTCCGTCATAACCAATAATAACAATTAACCAACGGGGAATTTAACTAATACAAAGGCGTTACGTTACTCTCACTAGCTCGCAGAAGGATCCCTGAATGTTTGCCGCCTGGGGTACAACCCGTCTGGGAGGAAAACGTTAACATACCAAGTACACATACACGTATATACACATACGCTAGCTCGATTATAGTTATATTTGTTAGTCGCCGCCGTTAACCGGGGGCAGTCAGTGCCTTGTTTTGTATTTATTAATTACTACATAATGTCCTTCAGACTATAATAAAAATATTTAAGGTATACTGCCCACCAAAGGGTGTTTAATAAGCCTTGTAACATCGCTCACAATTTGAACGTTTCCGCCTGCGACATGTTAAAATTATAAAAGGAGGCACAGCAAGGTGTCTTACTTGAAATTGGCCAACACAGTAATATGCAAAAGGAAGTCTGTCTGCTGAATTGGCTATGTTTAACGTGTAAAATTGGAAACGCGTCGAGCATCAAAGGGTATTATGGTAAATGAAGTTTGTTTTTTGAAACTGGATGTTTTGATTACAATGAAAACATGTTATGGAAACTTTCAAAATGCGACCACTGTTACGGGCTCACTAAACACTTCTGTTACGGACTCACTAAACACTTCTGTTACGGACTCACTAAACACTTCTGTTACGGACTCACTAAACACTTATGTTACGGGCTCACTAAACACTTCTGTTACGGACTCACTAAACACTTCTGTTACGGGCTCACTAAACACTTCTGTTACGGGCTCACTAAACACTTCTGTTACGGACTCACTAAACACTTCTGTTACGGACTCACTAAACAGTTCTGTTACGGACTCACTAAACACTTCTGTTACGGGCTCACTAAACACTTCTGTTACGGACTCACTAAACACTTCTGTTACGGACTCACTAAACACTTCTGTTACGGGCTCACTAAACACTTCTGTTACGGACTCACTAAACAGTTCTGTTACGGACTCACTAAACACTTCTGTTACGGGCTCACTAAACACTTCTGTTACGGACTCACTAAACACTTCTGTTACGGACTCACTAAACACTTCTGTTACGGGCTCACTAAACACTTCTGTTACGGACACACTAAACACTTCTGTTACGGGCTCACTAAACACTTCTGTTACGGACTCACTAAACACTTCTGTTACGGGCTTACTAAACACTTCTGTTACGGACTCACTAAACACTTCTGTTACGGGCTTACTAAACACTTCTGTTACGGGCTCACTAAACACTTCTGTTACGGACTCACTAAACACTTCTGTTACGGGCTCACTAAACACTTCTGTTACGGGCTTACTAAACACTTCTGTTACGGACTCACTAAACACTTCTGTTACGGGCTTACTAAACACTTCTGTTACGGGCTCACTAAACACTTCTGTTACGGGCTTACTAAACACTTCTGTTACGGGCTTACTAAACACTTCTGTTACGGGCTCACTAAACACTTCTGTTACGGGCTCACTAAACACTTCTGTTACGGACTCACTAAACACTTCTGTTACGGACTTACTAAACACTTCTGTTACGGGCTCACTGTTACGGACACTTTCTGTTACGGGTTACGGGCTCACTAAACACTTCTGTTACGGACTTACAAACACTTCTGTTACGGACTTACTAAACACTTCTGTTACGGGCTTACTAAACACTTCTGTTACGGGCTTACTAAACACTTCTGTTACGGACTCACTAAACACTTCTGTTACGGGCTTACTAAACACTTCTGTTACGGGCTCACTAAACACTTCTGTTACGGACTCACTAAACACTTCTGTTACGGGCTCACTAAACACTTCTGTTACGGGCTTACTAAACACTTCTGTTACGGACTCACTAAACACTTCTGTTACGGGCTCACTAAACACTTCTGTTACGGGCTTACTAAACACTTCTGTTACGGGCTTACTAAACACTTCTGTTACGGGCTCACTAAACACTTCTGTTACGGGCTCACTAAACACTTCTGTTACGGACTCACTAAACACTTCTGTTACGGGTTACGGGCTTACTAAACACTTCTGTTACGGGCTTACTAAACACTTCTGTTACGGGCTCACTAAACACTTCTGTTACGGGCTTACTAAACACTTCTGTTACGGACTCACTAAACACTTCTGTTACGGGCTCACTAAACACTTCTGTTACGGACTTACAAAACACTTCTGTTACGGGCTCACTAAACACTTCTGTTACGGGCTTACTAAACACTTCTGTTACGGGCTCACTAAACACTTCTGTTACGGGCTTACTAAACACTTCTGTTACGGACTCACTAAACACTTCTGTTACGGGCTCACTAAACACTTCTGTTACGGGCTTACTAAACACTTCTGTTACGGGCTTACTAAACACTTCTGTTACGGACTCACTAAACACTTCTATTACGGACTTACAAAACACTTATGTTACGGGCTCACTAAACACTTCTGTTACGGACTCACTAAACACTTCTGTTACGGACTCACTAAACACTTCTGTTACGGGCTTACTAAACACTTCTGTTACGGACTCACTAAACACTTCTGTTACGGGCTCACTAAACACTTCTGTTACGGGCTTACTAAACACTTCTGTTACGGGCTTACTAAACACTTCTGTTACGGGCTCACTAAACACTTATGTTACGGGCTCACTAAACACTTATGTTACGGGCTTACTAAACACTTCTGTTACGGACTCACTAAACACTTCTGTTACGGGCTTACTAAACACTTCTGTTACGGGCTTACTAAACACTTCTGTTACGGGTTCACTAAACACTTCTGTTACGGGCTCACTAAACACTTCTGTTACGGGCTTACTAAACACTTCTGTTACGGACTCACTAAACACTTCTGTTACGGACTCACTAAACACTTCTGTTACGGGCTCACTAAACACTTCTGTTACGGGCTCACTAAACACTTATGTTACGGGCTTACTAAACACTTCTGTTACGGGCTTACTAAACACTTCTGTTACGGGCTCACTAAACACTTCTGTTACGGGCTCACTAAACACTTCTGTTACGGGCTTACTAAACACTTCTGTTACGGGCTTACTAAACACTTTTTGGCAGCAAGTATAACTTCAACATATCCAATTTTATTACACCTGTAGAACATTATATTAATTAATTAATTAATTAATTAAACAAGAGGAACCGGTTACCTCCTCTTAATGATGTAACATCGAACTTAGAACGACATTGGATTCATTTGACCTAGCCGTATGGTCAATACGTCACTCGTGAATATTCTAAGACGTCATCATTGCACTCGACAATTTCCTGAACCGTTGTTGGCATCTCCTTATATCGTTGATAATCTGTAGGGCATTATCGACAAGCCTTCGCACACAAGTCGCTAGGCAATTTCAGTGACATAAGAGGTCGTGACTACATATAAAAGGGCAGTTTATCGATAATGACAATGGGTCAAAGGGACAGTTTCGTTATGGGCATATTCGACATAAGATGGAACATTGCCCCCACAAACTTTCAGTTGTTCAACCAATAGATCGTATCAACTCCGTATCGTTGTGAACACACGCATTTAATATGTATACGACTGTCTTCGACGTAGCCCTTTCGACGTGAGAATATGCCTTGGAAATAAGTAAGCCACAACCCATTGCATGAATAAAGGGAATTGCATTAGTGTTTTACACTTCCGCTAACTTTGGGTGCTTTCTGGCAGTGTCAGCCAGGCGTCGAGGTCCACTTGGCTCTACATGTGTATAATAATTGTCCTCTGATCGACCAATTAAAAGTTGTTATTTCGAGTTATTTATTTACGGGTTTGCTGTGTACCCACAATATGTTTTTACCTGACGGGAAACAATGGATAGTGCACGACCTGAGTTGTGAACCACTCTCCAGAGGGCTCCACTGTTCCATCATATAACGTTCTCTCTACCAGGAAATATCGGCTTAAATGAAATATGTAATGCGAGAGTGGTTTGTATTATGCGCAGTCTACTTAAGAAAAGAGCGCACACTTTTATTTACTCCACCGAAATAGCTTACTTTCATTGGCAGATCGGGTAACTTGCAAATGTATGAATAGTGTATAGATATTTTTAATAGAAACACAATCACGTTGAATATTTTCTGATAATTTTAGCCGGCCAATAAATAACTGGTGTGCTTCGTGTGTTGCACGAAGAATGGGTGTCTAAGGGAGAGTATCGTTATTTGCCGGATAAAAGCATGAAAATCGGATCACATATGTAAAATTTCACGACGAATCCGGTCAGATTTTGCGTCCTTAACCTTGAATTTCAAGGTCAAATGTTAATGAACGTGAATTATAACTTTTTTCAATACCATATCTGTTTTTGTATATATGAATGTATGTGTGTAATTATGTATGTATGCATGTATGTGTGCATGTATGTGTGTCCATGACCTTGACATGTCAAGGTCAAATAAAATTTAAAAAAATCGCTATTTTTGTTTATATGAATATATGCGTGAACTTAGGCACGCATGTGTTATGTAAGTATGTACAATATGTGTATATATATATGTATGTATGTTATTTACCCTAAATGTCAAGGCCAAATATTACTGAAAGTGATATATATATATATACATATATACATATATATATATATATGTACATTTGCCATCATTTGCCTGTTCGTGCGCCTGGTCGATGGGTATTGCTGAGAAGCAGCGAAACGTTTTGGGCACTACCCAATCGCCTTGTTTGAACATCATCAACGCTGCATGGGGCAATGTTTTCTTGTTCCCCAGGTGCCCGCTGACCCATCGACTGTAGTTCATGTGGTCGGGGCTGAAGAACATGAACACAAGTGTTTTCATGCAGGCGACGTATTATGCACTTACGTTTAATAGCACCTGGCATCGCGTCCGTCTCGAGTCCTCTAGACGCTACTAATTCCCGTTCATTTATTTTACCTTTTTAGAAGTAAAACAAAGTAGACCAGCATATATACGCAGCTTGCATGTATGCGCAAAAACAGTCGCCCTGCTGAAGAATACACATTTCCCTATCATTGCCATTTGACCTTGAAATTTCCAGGTTGCTGACATATAACCTTGACATTCACGGTCAAGAACACAACATCAGATTTGGATCCGGCATGCAAGCGTACAAAATAGCAATGATACTGAAAAATATGAGGTTCATTATCGTTATTATCATATAGACAAAAACAGGGATGTTTTTTGAGAAGAAAAAAATTTGACCTTGACATTCAAGGTGATAGATATACATACATGCCCACATACAAGCATACAGACATAATTATACACATATTCGTACACATATACAAATATAGTGGTGGTATTGAAAAATATATATTTCACGTCCAGTAACATTTGACCTTGAAATTTAACATATATATATATATATATATATAAGAGAAAGTTACCCATGTTAACCCAAATATACATGGACACAAGGGTTGTTGTGTTTAATAACCCATATTCATTGTGGCATACATCGCTGATTAATTCAGCAAGTGTAGTCATCTTCAGCCTATATAGTCGCAGTTATTCACGGCTGAGCAAATGGAATACAGAGTTACGCTGACTTGTCTTCAAATGTTCAGAGGGAACATTTATTGCAAATATCCATTTTTGATTGACGGACAAAGCTTATCAGACGGGAATTGCCATTAACGATACGTATTGTTGCATATTTGGTGATCCATGCGCGTCCTCTTGCCATGTTGCAGATAAACATTAGTCAGACGACCTTTTCCCGTGAGGCCATGCGGAACATCTCATCAAAAGATCCTGCATTTGCAAGCCTTCTAGCAATAAAACATAAGCACAAAGAACAAAGAAGTATGGATGTGCCATGCGCGAATAACGGGATTAGAAGACTGTTTTGCCTGACGTAGGCGCCATAGAATCTTAATTTACCACTGACGAATCGTGAAATCGTTAAATCCACGTGGAAAGCATGCTACGGAGGTAGCCTGGCAGTAATGCATAACATATGTTTTTCTTCTTCATTTGATTGATCTTTAAGTCGCCCGAACGCGTACAGTCTTGTTTGGTATCTAATCTGTGCGTCTACACGATACGTGCTACGCATTACACATACGTAGCGGCTAAAACTGTTCCCCGAAATGATTTGTTAATTTGAGTTTCGCAAAGGTCATTGTTGACATAACTTATGCCCGACGACAGGAAGTTCCACGTTGTATTATCTACGTATACTTTCTGCGCGTACCATTTACTGTGTGTGTGTGCGCGCGCGCGCGCGCGCGCGCGCGTATGTGCGTGTGTGCGTGTGTATGTGCGCGCGCGCGTATGTGCGTGTGTGTGCGTGCGTGTGTGCGTGTGTGCGTGTGTGCGTGCTTGATTGGGTGTGTATGTGCGGATGTATATATGCATGCATGTAGGCCCTAAGCCTTCATGCATACATTTATGCGTGTATATAGTCCCTGGTACTTGATCACCAGCACTGCTATCTTCTGATGAGCCGGTGTTCAGTAAAATGACAGAACGTCCTAACAAATCGTTTTGTGGCGCGCTAAGAGTGAGATTGGCGCGTCTTACGCACCACGCTTGCGTGCCTTCAGTAACGGACTAATGAGATCGGAGGATAATGACATCGCGTAGCGTGCACGCGTCGGTAAATAAGTCTCTTCTACTACCTGTGCCGCCCTGTTCTTCAAAATAATACAGGATGAAAGACGGCCATGATTGGTAACGTTCTGGTAATTTATTAGATGCGAATTTATTATTTCTGACATCTCGGTCCGTCGTCCATGACGTTTTCGCCGCGGCGTAAGACTTGTAGTTTAATTCCTAAAATGTTCCCACACGTGCACGAGTTTGCGCACACCCACGAATGTGACCAAACACGCACGCAAACACACTCACACACGCACGAGCGCAAACGCACGCACTATCTCGCTCGGTCTCTGTCTTTGTATATATCTGTCTCAATCTCGATCTAGATCTGTCACTGCCACTGTCACTGTCACTGTCACTGTCACTGTCACTGTCACTGTCTCTGTCTGTCTGTCTGTCTGTCTGCTGTCTCTCTCTCTCTCTCTCTCTCTCTCTCTCTCTCTCTCTCTCTCTCTCTCTCTCTCTCTCTCCCTCTCCCCCTCTCTCTCTCTCTCTCTCTCTCTCTCTCTCTCTCTCTCTCTCTCTCTCTCTCTCTCTCTCTCTCTCTCTCTCTCTCTCTCTCTCTCTCACTCACTCTCTCTCTCGGTCACTCTTCTACATGTCCGTTATTTTGACTGATAAGCGACATACGAACATTACATTTCTCACGATTTTGATAACTGTAAATAACGACCATTTCATTCACTGATTAATTAGTTTCGAATTGGATATGATAACGCAATCTAGCGCAGATCGGTATCGTAAACTGGAACGTAGTCAACGTGGCACGAAGGTGAAACAGACGATATTTAAATAGGCGACGAAATATATTTACATTATGCATACTACGCTTACTATACTATGTATCACACGGCACGTCAACAGCCAATCTCTACATCTGCCAGCGGTCAGGGGATCGACCGCGCGGTGTATTTAATCGCTACGCAAATAAAAGATCGTGCTGAGCGGTTTAAACGCTGATTGCTATGTCAACAAGTCCGTTTTTTATAGGTCACTATCAATTCAATTAAGCGATTCGTCAATTACTATGTAGCACGGTAAATCAGAGCGGTCCACTGTTTCTAAAAGCATAGATATAACGGCTGCAAAGACAATAACATCGTCATTAGACAGAGCAGTGTTTATGTCGGTTGCATTGTGTGATAGCAATGCAGATGTATTAGGCCGCGCATAAAACCAGGACGCGCAATCGAAAAGTATTAACTTAGTACCGCAGTCTTCTTAATGTTTCCTGTAGGGTATTGATACGGAAACGGTTTAACACACGCCAATTACACATCGAGCGATACATAATTATAACGGAGATGGAGAATACCAAACATAACGTTTGCGGTAATCAGTTTATTGAAATGTATGAGAAGCAACAACATGGAGTATTCGAGAATCTGAAGATTTCTATCGCGTTGATTGTAGAATCGCTCCAGAATAAGGAAGAAGCCCCGAATAAATAATGTATAAATAATTATTAATAATAGTCCACCAGTCATAGGAAATGCAGGTTGCTTTATGAATGTGATTGCCAGGTGCTTGTATAGTTGTTTTGGTGGCCGAAAGCGTCTCCTGATAAGAATATAATTATTATACTGTAGCAAGTTAGATCAAACCAACAATAATACGACGGTAAACATTTAAGTAATAATACATGAAATGTGCTTTTGAAGAACTTATAACTTGGAGCAATATAAGGAATCTGTGTACTTGTTTGTGATTACATTAAACGTTAGTCACAGCGACATCAGAGTACAACGATATGAACTTTAGGTATTAAGCGAACAACGTAATTTGAGCCATTATAGTTACTTACAAGTTGCGCATTATTGTGTTAAGATTACGTTACAGTAACTTCACAGATGCTCTTCTGTGGTGTTCACTTAACATCATGCTATATAAACATTAACACGTTAACGCCATTGTGGTTTGGTACTTTCCGTTCAGCGACGTTAAACGCGTCGGTGACACGCGAGACGGTCGTAGCTGATACCAGGCGGAACGGTCGCGACATATGACGCTATCGTTATCGACGGCTCGCGTGATTAAAGCATCGCGGCATAAGAACGCCGCTTTGACTGGCGTCGTCACAAAAGATCGACGAATAGACGTGCGCATGTGCTTGCGATCGATGCCAGCGCGACGCGACAACAGCCCAAGTTTTTGCCTCGTCAGTCGACGTCCGCGGGCCAAGTGCCGCGTAGTGCGAGGATTCACCGACCTCACTTGTGTTGTTGATGTTTCAGAGGAAGAATGGCGAACGTCACGACGCTGCTGATGCCGGACATCACGAACCACGAGGGAGGAAGTTCGAGCAGGGCGGAGTTGTATGCCGTCATGGTGATTCTGTCGTTCCTCAGCGTGCTCGGGACAGGCGGTAACGCGATGGTCCTGTACGTGTTCGCGAGGAAGCGCGACCGCTTCGTGTCGACTCTCTTCATCCTCGCGCTCGCCTTTGTTGACTTCATCACGTGCCTCGTCGTCATGCCCTTCACCATCTACATGGAGTACGTCGATTATTTCGTCAACTACGACATCGTGTGCAAGATCTACCTATTCCTCATCACGTCCAACATCCCGTTCTCCGCCCTCACGATGGCGGCCATCGCTTTGGACCGCTACTTCTGCATCTGCCACCCGTTCCTTCATGCCATCACGCTGCAGCGAGCCCGCGTCATGATCGTTAGCCTGGTGATGTTCGCCGGCGTGCTCGGCATCATCGTGTCGCTCATGCACGGCGTCTATGGCGAGCTACCGGTGAACGCAGTCGGTGACAACAACTCTGTCTCGGTGGTCGCCGTCAGGTTACAGATGTACAATATCTCCACACACAACCAGAGTCTCCTTTCGCCGCCCAACATCACGACGGCAGCATCACAGTCGCTGCCGCCAGCGCAAGTCGTCATCGTGTTCAGGGGCCAGTGCTTGCAGAACGAGCTGGTGCTCGGCAGCGACTTCCAGTGGTACTACCAGAAGTTCTACACGAGCATGTACCTCGTGTGTCTAATCGTCGTCGTCGTGCTGTATGTCATGATCTACAAGTCGGTGCTGTTCCGTCGCACGCAGCGCCAGAAGCAGAAGAACAAGAGCCTCTACCTGATCGAGGTGGCGAAGGGCAACGCGCCGCAGGACGACGGCCACACGGAGAACATGCTGCTTGGCGACATGAAGGACTCGAGCAACGGATCGCGCAAGTCCCGAGACGGGAGCGGCAAGCTGAACTGCGGCATGACGGACAGCGAGATCGAGCGGACGATACTGAAGAAATCGAAGGACAAGGTGCGCATGGCCAACCTGAAGACGGCCGCCATGTTGTTTGTCGTCACCGTCGTCTTCATCGTCACCTTCACGCC
>CM034537.1:21678108-21755608 GCA_020002185.1 Paraescarpia echinospica | reverse complement strand
TGTATTTATTTGTATTTTACTAATATTAATTTTATAAGAATTTCTTTTAGAAAATGTATGTTTATTTAGCCATCATTATTACCTCTATCTAGGTTCTGCATGTTGTAAAGCGCCACGAACCATTTATAATTGGATCTGGCGCTATATTAAATACAATATATTATTATTATTATATTTGTATTATAAAAACGCAGTAGGTCGCACGTGCGGGAACTATACACATAATTATACACATGCCTGCATGCACGAACGTACACATACTACACAAACGCGCACGCACCTAAGCACACGCACTTACGCGCACACTCAAATGCTCGCAAGCACACACGCACATAAACACAAACGGATGCACACATGCAAACGCGAACACGTGCACACACGCACGCATACGCACATGCACACATGCTCGCACGCGCACACACACACATACACAGCGTTTCTACCATATCCCCTTCCCTTCATCCCTAACCTTCGCCCTCGCTCCCTCCCTACCTCACTCACTCCATCTCTCCTTCACTCGGTCCCTCCCTCTCTCCCTCCCTCTTTCTCTCTCCCTCCTTCCCTCTCTCACTCCCTCCTTCCCTCCATTCCCTGCAACCCTCCCTCCTTCCCTCCGTCCGTCCGTCCGTCCGTTAGTCCCTTCCTCCGTCCGTCCCATCTTCATTCCCTCACTGCCTCCCTCCATGCTTCCCTCCCCTTCCCCCTTCTTTCTCTCTTTCCGTCCCTCCTTCCCCTCTCCCACACTCCCTCCCTCCCTCCCTCCTCTCTCTGTCTTTCTTTCTCCCTCCCTCCCTCTCTCCATCTTTCCCCTCTCTCTCCCTCTCTCTCTCTCTCTTCCTCCCTCCTCTCTCTTCCTCCTCCCTCCTCTCTCTCTCTCTCTCTCTCTTCTTCTTCCTCCCTCTCTCTCTCTCTCTCTCTCTCTCTCTCTCTCTCTCTCTCTCTCTCTCTCTCTTCTCTCTCTTTTCTCTCTCTCTCTCTCTCTCTCTCTCTCTCTCTCTCTCTCTCTCTCTCTCTCTCTCTCTCTCTGTCTCTCTCTCTCTCTCTCTCTCTCTCTCTATCTCTCTCTCTCTCTCTCTCTCTCTCTCCCTCACTCCCTCCCCCTCCCTCCCCCCTCTCTCTCTCCCTCTATATATATATATATATCTCCCTGTCTCTCTCCCCCCATCTCTCTCTCTCTCCTATGACCCCCCGGCATATTCAAGTATGAGTAATGGTGCACATTATGACATTGGAAAATAACAAAAATAAATATGCATGATTGATACCTTGCATCATAAACGTTCTCAAGAAAGGAAGACAGTGTGATTCTATTGGTTTTATTAGGTACGTTAATTTCATTTCTACGTCAACATGACGAAACTGCGTGGCATCAAAACATTTGCAACTGATCACTTAATTTGAAGATAAGTGGCGCACGAGGGTGTAACCTGCGTAATGTCTTCAGTTCCACAACACTACTAACCAAAACAAATCCAGCCTTCAGAGGGGTATTGATTACACAACCACTGCGCCAACGTGTGATCATTACAAATTACAACAAAATACAACATGCGGAGGGCCAATCTGCACAAAACGCCGCGATCACAGCACTCGAAAAACAATTAGTGTACTAAAAAGTAAATGATAAATAGCAGCTGCAGAAACCGTACCGACAGTTACACGCGTAGATGTGACGTCCGAATTTAATGGTTCTGTCTAAATCAGCGTGAGATTGCACCTCACGTGTTGCGATGTTAAACGGCTTGGCGCCATCTTTCCCACAAACCCGACAAACATTTGCAAGTTACGTCCCGACGCAATCCGATTTACTTACTTACTTGTGCCCATCGTCCCTCCTGGGGCATAGGCCGTCGACAACAGCTCTCCATAGTCCTCTGTCCTGGGCTCTTGTTTCAAGCTGTCTCCAAGTGTGTCCTGTCTTCTTGGTGTCCGCATGGAGGTCCCTTCGCCACGTGTTCTTTGGACGACCTCTTTTTCTCCTGCCTTGGGGGTTCCATGTCAGAGCCTGTCTGGTGATAGTTGATGCTGGTTTCCGTAGCGTGTGACCAATCCATCCCCATCGTCTTCTTCTTATTTCATCTTTGGCAGACAGTTGGTGTGTCCTCCTCCACAAGTCCATGTTGCTGATGGTGTCTGGCCAGCGGATCTGGAGGATTCTTCTTAGACAGTTGTTGATGAAGGTCTGTACTTTCTTGGTGGTGGTGTTCGTTGTCCTCCATGTCTCTGCTCCACACAGTAGGACTGACTTCACGTTGGAGTTAAACAGTCGGATCTTCGTGTGTAATGACAACACTTTGGAGCTCCATATGTTCTTGAGCTGTATAAATGCTCCTCTCGCCTTGCCAATCCTTGCTCTAACATCCGCGTCTGTGCCACCCTGCTTGTTGATGATGCTACCCAGGTATGTGAAGGCCTCTACCTCTTCAAGTGCACTCCCTTCCAGTGTGACTGGCTCAGTGCTGGCTGTATTAACCTTGAGGACCTTTGTCTTTCCTTTATGTATGTTGAGGCCCACTTGTGAGGAGATGGCTGCCAGTTCAGTGGTCTTCTCCTGCATCTGCTGGTGGCTGTGGGA
This sequence comes from Paraescarpia echinospica, assembly GCA_020002185.1. Classification (NCBI taxonomy): domain Eukaryota; kingdom Metazoa; phylum Annelida; class Polychaeta; order Sabellida; family Siboglinidae; genus Paraescarpia; species Paraescarpia echinospica. The sequence continues at coordinate 21,753,033 of CM034537.1, read as the reverse complement.
CAACAGTGACAGATCGTCCAAGTCCTCCAGTTGCGTCCACAGTGTCCACTAGATTCCATTTCTTCTCTGGGTTGTGCATGTCTTCAGTATCCAATCAATGGCCAGGAGAAAGAGGAACGGGGACAGCAGGCAGCCTTGTCTAACTCCAGTCTTCACTTCGAAACGGTTCGTTTGCTGTCCTCCATGGATTACTCTGCAGCCTGTTCCTTCATAACTGTTCTTAATCAGGTTGACCAGTTTGGTTGGTATGCCATAATGTCGTAGTAGTTTCCACAGAGTCTCCCTGTCTATGCTGTCAAACGCCTTTTCGTAGTCAACGAAGTTGATGTAGAGCGAGGAGTTCCACTCCAAGGATTGCTCTACTATGATGCGCAGTGTTGCGATCTGATCTACGCATGATCTGTTCGGGCGGAATCCAGCTTGCTGATCTCTCAGCAGTGGGTCGACTGCATCTTTCATTCTCTCCAAGATGATCCTGTTGAACACTTTCCCTGGCACTGACAGAAGTGTGATTCCTCTGTAGTTGGAACAGTTGCTGAGGTCTCCTTTCTTGGGAAGATTTATGAGGTATCCCTCTCTCCAGTCTGATGGCACCTCTTCTTTTTTCCAGATCTTTCCAAAGAGAGGGTACAGTAGTTCCACAGAGATGTCTGTATCTGCCTTGAGTGCTTCTGCAGGAATCTCGTCCGGTCCTGCTGCTTTGTTATTCTTCAGCTGCTTTATGGCCCTCCTGATTTCTTCCTTGGTAGGCTTGTCACACTTGATGGGTAGGTCCGCTTCTGCTGGCTGTATGTCTGGGGGGTCCGGTGGGGCAGGTGTTCAAAAGTTCTTCAAAATGTTCAGCCCATCTGTTGAGCTGTTTCTCAGTTCCTGTGATGATCTTTCCTTCCTTGTCTTTAACTGGTCGTTCTGGTTTGCTCTGCTTGCCTGATAATTTCCTGGTGGTGTCGTACAGCTGTATCATATTTCCGCTGCCTGCAGCTTGCTCTGCCTCTTCTGCCAGGCTGTCAATGTAGTTGCGCTTGTCTGTTTTTACACTCTTCTTTACTTCTCTGTTGGCTTCTGTATGCTCTTCCTGTGCCTTTGCCTTTGTTGCTCTTGTTCGACTGTTGTTTACTGCTGATTTCTTCTTCTTCCGTATTTGGATCTTGCGCAAGGTTTCTGCTGTGATCCAATCTTTCTGTTGCTGTTTCTTCAGGCCAACCACTTCTTGGCAAGTTGATGTCAATGTCTTGTTGGTGTTCTGCCACTGGCTGTTCAGGTCAGATTCTTCAGGTCAGATTCATGCAGCTCTTGTAGCACTTGGAATCTGTTAGCAAGGTTCAGCTTGTATTCCTCTCTTGTCTGTGGATCTTTCAGGAGGCCGACATTGTACTTTCGTCTCTTTGTTGCTGTCTCCAGCCAATTTTTCTTCAGCTTGAGTTTCAGTCTAGCAACCAGCAGGTGATGGTCGGATGCAACGTCAGCTCCCCTCTTCACTCTTACATCTTGAAGTGACCTCCTGAATCTCTTGCCTATGCAGATGTGATCTATCTGGTTCTCTGTAACGTGGTCGGGTGACACCCATGTAGTCTTGTGTAATGGTGCACATTATGACATTGGAAAATAACAAAAATAAATCTGCATGATTGATACCTTGCATCATAAACGTTCTCAAGAAAGGAAGACAGTGTGATTCTATTGGTTTTATTAGGTACGTTAATTTCATTTCTACGTCAAAATGACGAAACTGCGTGGCATCAAAACATTTGCAACTGATCACTTAATTTGAAGATAAGTGGCGCACGAGGGTGTAACCTGCGTAATGTCTTCAGTTCCACAACACTACTAACCAAAACAAATCCAGCCTTCAGAGGGGTATTGATTACACAACCACTGCGCCAACGTGTGATCATTATAAATAACAACACAATACAACATGCGGAGGGCCAATCTGCACAAAACGCCGCGATCACAGCACTCGAAAAACAATTAGTGTACTAAAAAGTAAATGATAAATAGCAGCTGCAGAAACCGTACCGACAGTTACACGCGTAGATGTGACGTCCGAATTTAATGGTTCTGTCTAAATCAGCGTGAGATTGCACCTCACGTATTGCGATGTTAAACGGCTTGGCGCCATCCTTCCCACAAACCCGACAAACATTTGCAAGTTACGTCCCGACGCAATCCGATTTGTTGCAACTTTAAAAACTAGTTGCGTTGCGTCACTAGTAATGACCTTGCTTAGCCAACTCACCCGGATCGCCGCGGTAGTAGGCCCTATGGCCAGAATAAGGGCATCCGCGAAGGTAAGAGGCAACTTGACCCTTGAATTTATTTGGATATACGTATGTACATATTTTGTATTTTAGCTGGTAAATTGTTTGCTGCGTGTGTTAAATATCTCATCTGTAACTTATTGTGCACAAAGTTATGACAAATCGTCTTAAAAACAACTGATCCTTTAACGATTTCAAAAAACTGCAGATTTTGCATTTGAAATACCTTGTCTACAATAATAATACTTATTATGTTTCTTTACATCGCGCTTTTTATATAAATTAATACCAATCAAAGCACTTCACATAATAAAATAACGTGTAGACTATAACTGGTCAAATATTCAATAAATTAAGGTAAATATAAAATATTTGTAGTGTTAAAATACAGCTTCAAATAATAAAAGTAACAACCAATAATATAAAATAGAAATTAGTGTCGCTTAGATGCGAACGTTATAATGATTTATAAAGTAGTACCTCCAGATATGGTGATGTTTGCAAGGCTGAACAAATACACGCTTTTTAGTAACATGTTACCATTTTGTTATGATAACATATATTGTATGCAACATATCACAAACAATGAGGCGATTAAACAAATAGCAGACCACAGTAAACATGAAGATCTGCTAACATTTGGAATATAGTGAGTAACCCTCCGTCTACCCGTTGCATAGAACGCCGTTATGTTTCGCCTTTTTCTACACGTCTGTTTGCCGCTTTGGGAAAGAAAAAATTGTCACTACAATTACTGATTTTATAACCACAGGAGAAGGTGGAGTCAACAAGAGATCTAACATTATCCATGGTAGCACTGATGTCGCTGTGGCAGCGCAGAAGAAAGGAAAAGGCAAGACAAAACCATAAACGCAGGCAGTGGGTCAAGGCTCATCTGCTCGCCCGTGAGCAGCATGGAGCACATGATAATATTGTACATGGGCTAAGGAAAATTGTTATAGACGTATACCGTAATTTCTTACGGATGACACCAGAGGTTTTTACGTTCCTACTCGACCTGATCAAGCCTGCGATTGAGAAGCAAACGACCGGATATGGTGCTCCCATCTCCCCCTCTGAACGACTGACCATCACCCTATGTTTTTGGCCACTGGTAGGTCTCCATTTTGGTCCTTAATAAATAATCACTAATAAATAAATCCACTAAAATGTTGTCGTCAAATCGCAATGCCATTATTATGTCTGCATTTTTTTAGGTTTGCTAAATTATCCACATTTTTTCTGATGGGTGGTATTTACCTGGGACAAATTTTGCCATTATTGAATGCATGTTTTTTAAGGTGACTCCTTCAAACGTCTGGAGATGTTGCTTCGTGTCGGGGAGACAACGATTGGATCGTTTGTACGTGAGGTCTGCGCCGCGATCTACGACGCACGGAAAGACGAATTTATGAAGGTAATTATTTTTCTAGGGATTTTAGTGCATAATTGTAATATATAAATACAACACTGACAAACACACATTTTAAATTGTTCTTCTAACTTTACGGTTATCTGCAACACCAGGAGAGTGATCCTGGTTTTCAGGGACGGAATCATTGGCATCTTGCTGAGCAGTCGGCGGGTCCTCATTAAAATCACCCTGTATACGTTTAACGACTTTCCTTCTTTTAGGGGTGTTTGTTGTGTTGCGTCTGCCACTGCCAGCACACATGGTCGAGGGAGTTTCTGCCTCTGCAACTTCTACAAGTTATGTCGCTATTGGATAAGCAAGATCATTTTCTTTTTTTGTTGCTTAAGTGGCAGGCTGTGGTTCATTACTGACAATTTCTGTGTTTCCAGATACCGTGCTTGCAGTTTCGGCAGTGGCAGTGGCAGGCTCCCCACAGGCCACCTGATATGACGTTGTCGTCTCGTCGTCTCGTCGTCTCGTCGTCATCAGACTGCAGAAAAAGTAAAAAATATAATTTATAACAAAAGCGACAAATATACGTATCTGCAATAATTTAAAAAAATATTTTTCAGTGCCCTACAACCTCTGAAGAGTGGACACTTATTCCAGACAGTTTCTGGGAGAAGTGTCAACTACCGAATTGCATGGGCGCCCTTGGTGGAAAACATGTTGTGAAGCGGCCACGAGTAGGATCGGGCTCGATCTTCTACAATTACAAGGGGATGTTCTCTTTGGTACTAATGGCGCTGGTCGACGCCGACTATAAAATTCACCTACATATATGTTGGCTGCAACTGCCGGGTTACCGATGGGGGAGTATTTCAAGGAAGTTCCCTACAAGAAGCACTTGACCTGAGATCTTCACAGTTTTCCCGACGTGCACCATTACCAAGGGGATGAGAGAGCTGTTAGCTATTACATGTGTGCAGATGATGCGTTTGCACTGAAAGAGAACGTGATGAAGCCGTTCTCTTACCGTGATCAGGACCACCGCCACAAGATCTTTAACTACCGTTTGTCTCGTGCCAGGAGAGTGGTGGAAAATGCATTTGTGATGTTGGCTAATCGGTGGGGAGTTTTCCTAACCCGTATCGCCTTCCAACAACCGAAAGTCGAACTACTTGTGCTAGCTGCCTGTGCATTGCATAACCTTCTATGATCCCGAAAAGTCGTGGCTAACGACATGCTGGGCAATGAGGATCCAGTAACACATCCTATTTCACCCGCCGCCTGGAGATCAGACCCGATTTTGTAACAAGCAACTCTGCCAACAGGCACCAATATTTCCTACAGGGCCCGTGCTCAACGCGATTACTTGGTAGACTATTTGAGTTCTGAGGTTGGGCCAGTGTCATGGCAGAATGACATGGTACAAGTACAAGATAAACATCAACAAACCATGTGATAAACATGTGACAAAACATTAACAGAATATGTGATATGGATGCTGAGATTCGTGATACATTGATTGTGTGAAACATTTATTATGCATGCCTGAAGACTTCTATAAAGTACTATAAACTACATCATCTTAAAAAGTTTAACTGTTTTTGTAAAAGTACCAGAACGTAGTAACATGTTCCACTGGCATACCTAAATGTGATTAAAAAACAAAAAAAAGTTATTATATGTCTTTATTGTTGAATTCCATATTAATACTTACCACCAACATGCAACTTTGTACCTGTGTCTTTTGGCGACATACGGCTTGAGAAATGCCAACGATTCCAGGATCCATTTAATACGGGTGCTGGACGGCTTGCCCTTTGATCCACTTTTGGGAGTCTTCATCTTTTTGGAAAATTGGGTTCGTAAGCTTGTCATCCGTTTAGTGACATCATCCACTGTAGAAACAAAACAGAACAAAAGGAAAACTTACACACAGTTCTTTGCACAACATAGTAAACACGTGATCGACATGACATATTTAGACAAGGGTGCAAAATATTTACACAATATCAAAAACGTTGGTATAGAATAAAACCTAACAGCGACACACTGTACATTGTCCAAAATAAACCAAATTTAGTCGGCCATACACCGAGAAAGCATGATTTATGATATATTTTATTACGTTCAAGAAAAGTGACAACTGGGATAACATAACATTTAGTGGCCCACTGTTGCTGCCTGTACCTACATAAATTGAACAGAAAAGCAATACGGTCATCAGTTGTGTTGGTTGGTCGCTTCGTCATATATTTATGATATACACACACAATGCCTTGTAGATGCACTTTGGGCCGCCGTGACGTACGCCGATTGTTTATGTGTACATGGCGCGAATGTTATCCAGAGACCCCAAAGGGAAGGAGGGAGGGAGGGAGGAAAGGAGGGAGGGAGGGGGAGGGAGGGGGAAGGAGAGATGAGACAGAGAGACGAGAGACAGAGATCAGACAGAGAGACGACAGACAGACAGACAGACAGACAGACAGACAGACAGACAGACAGACAGATAGATAGTGAGCCACCAGTCGTGATATTTTAGTTCCGTTTCTGTTGAAAGAAAATAATATATAATATATGTTATACAAAACTTAAACGTTAAAATGTAGTAATATCCATCGTCACTAAAAACTGGATTGTTGTGTTTAAGTATGCAGCTGGTGGGTATGATCTTAGTGTGTGGTGAAGTGAGTAAGTGAAAACATATTGTATAGTGTTTGGGCAGATATGACATCATTGCAGTTGATTGCGGTATATGTGCAGGCATAACAATTAATGTTTGTGCACATGTTTTTGTAATATTGAAATATGTGATACTTTGCATAATTTTCGAAACCATGTAGACTATGTGTATAAAGTTTGTCTATCACACTTGTGTTGATTGTATGTGGTAAACTCTATTTAATAACAATGTTTTGCAAATGTATGGGTTGTATCGTAAATGTGTATTGTTTGTTGGTTGCATGTATTGTGAACATGAATCATGGTGTGAGTTGCTATCTGCCAACGTTGTAGATATGTAGGTAATTTATTACGCATAAATTTATAATAAAATTTTAATTCCTGAATGGCTAACATATTATTCACTTTTAGTAAGTTTAGTTTTAAAAAAAATAGGTCAGTATGTGCATAAAAATGACTCAAAGTTATTATCCGTATGGCCCTTTTCTGAATTTGATTAATTCTTTGAGAGATAAGTCGTTAAGCAGTCAGTTATGTGTGGTACTAATAATGTATTATATAGCTATATTTTAATTCTCATTGGCATAATTAGGTTATGTCTTTTAAGTCTACCGGTTATTCTAGAACATTTGTTTGATACATTTTCTGAGTGTTTTTTCCCATTTTTGTGTGTCTAAAGTTAATCCTAAGAAATTAAAATTGTCAACCGTTGTTATTACTATGTTGTGTATTTTAGGAACAGGTATTTTAAATATGTTTTGGGCACGTGGAAAACCACGAAGTTCGATTTAGCAACGTTAAGGGAAACCGTATTTATTTCTAGTCATTCAATAATTTTGTAGAGTTCCTCATTTATTAGTGTTTCAGCATCATCATTGCGTGCGGTTGTGAAATTGCTAATTCTACTTAACAAAATGGTGTCGTCTGCATAGGATATGAAATTGAACATGGACGTGGACGCATAATACTGTTGCTTGGATGCTTGTGTGCTTCTCTTTAATATGGCACTGTATGTTTTAAGTTAATGAGCATTACTTTGTATTCCCGTAAAAGGATTTGTAAGTTTAATTGTCTTGTATAACCTATCTCGAAACTTTATGGATTTTAGTAGACCCCTGGTGATCCATGTATGCAGTGTGATTGTTCACGGCTTTATCAATTACTTCTAGTATAATATCGTAAATTAGATTAGGGCCTGTCTTCAGATTTGTGTCTAGTTTGTTGTACAAATCGGATGCATTGATATAATTTATTATATTTTGAGTGGCTTTGTCGTTTTTTGGGTTTGGTGGATTCGCTAAAGAACGTTATGAGAAAATAAAGCATGGGAGATGATCAGATAACTTGCTTATTAACATACCTGATGTAGTTCTGGTTATAGATCTCGGACTTTTACAGAATACATTGTCAATTTGTGGCCTGCTTGAGCGGGATAATCTGGTAGGAAGGTGATATGTGGAATACACTGTGGGATGTCAACATATCAAAGAATTCGCTGCATATTGAAATTTCGTTTATCTTAAGGAGATTAAGATTGAAGTCCCGGGCAACGTTAATAGTTGTGTTTGATTGTTCTATTGACAAGACAAGTGTGGTGAATTCATTAATACGTTGCCTGACATATATTACCAATAGTAATTGCTTTTGGTAGGCCACTGTTAGTTACGTTAATTATCACTCCCTCCCATTGTTCGTAAGTGTTTATGTTTAGTTGGACTTGTGTTGGAATCTGTTATCAACATATATTATTAAGCAACAATTGTTACTACTGTTCTTTCCTTGGTACTTGTATATTTGCTAAATCGGTTAAACTGGATATTCAACATTCTTGTAGGAAACTTACATTAGATTTACAGCTTGTGTCTTGTAGTCAGCTGATGAATGATATTAGTTCATCAAGTCTAGAATTTTTAGATTGAATATTTAAGCTGAACGCTGAGAAATGTTTACTTTTCTCAGCAACAAGTATTTTAAAGTGATCTATGTCGTAATAAGATGAATGTTTTATGACTTGCAGTTCATTGTTATAAATATCTAATATATTAATAAAATTGTTGTTATCAGTTGCACCCAAGTGTGAAAAAAAGGTAGGTATGTGTATGCACATGTGTGTGTATGTGTGTGTTTGTGAGTGTGTGGGTGTGTGCGTGTGTGTGTTTGTGTGTGTATGTGTGTGTGTGTGCGCGCGCGCGCGTGTGTGTGTGTGTGTGTGTGTGTGTGTGTGTGTGTGTGTGTGTGTGTGTGTGTGTGTGTGTGTGTGTGTGTGTGTGTGTGTGTGTGTGTGTGGTGTGTGTGCGGTGTGTGTTTGTGTGTGACGAGATGTGTGTATGCACATGTATGTGTGTATACACTGTATATACATATGTGGGTACATACGTATACATATATGTACATACGTATACATACATGTATTTATGTATATATATCCATTCATTCATCCATCCATCCATTCATCCATTCATCCATTCTCTCTCTCCTCTCTGTCTCTCTGTCTCTCTGTCTATCTCTCTCTCTCTCTCTCTCTCTCTCTCTCTCTCTCTCTCTCTCTCTCTCTCTCTCTCTCCCCTCTCTCTCTCTCTCTCTCTCTCTCTCTCTCTCTCTCTCTCTCTCTCTCTCTCTCTCTCTCTCTCTCTCTCTCTCTCTCTCTCTCTCTCTCTCTCTCTCTCTCTCTCTCTCTCTCTCTCTCTCTCTCTCTCTCTCTCTCTCTCTCTCTCTCTCTCTGCAAAAACCGTACCGACAGGGACACGCTAGATGTGACGTCCAAGTTAATAGTCCTGTCTAAATCAGCGTGAGATTGCACCACGCGTATTGCGATCTGAAACGGCTTGCGCGCCATCCTTCCCACAAACCCGACAAACAATTACAAGTTACGACCCAACGCAATCCGATTCGTTGCAACTTTAGTTACATTAAAAACTAGTTGCGTTGCGTCACTAGTAATGACCTTGCTTAGCCAACTCACCCGGATCGCCGCGGTAGTAGGCCCTATGGCCACTAAATGTGCATCCACAGAGTTAAGGGCGAAGTTGACCCTTGAATTTGGACTTGTATAGGGAGGGAGGCAGGGAGGCATGGAGGCCGGGAGGCAGGGAGACATGGAGGCAGGGAGGCAGGGAGGCAGGGAGGCAGGGAGGCAGGGAGGCAGGGAGGCAGGGAGGCAGGGACGGACAAAGGGAGAGACGGAGGGAGAGACGGAGGGAGAGCAGAGAGAGGGAGAGAGAGAGGGGGAATGGGAGAGAGAGAGAGACATAGAGTGAGAGAGGGGGAGAGAGAGAGAGAGAGAGAGAGAGAGAGAGAGAGAGAGAGAGAGAGAGAGAGAGAGAGAGAGAGAGAGAGAGAGAGAGAGAGAGAGAGGAGAGTGCATATACATATGCAAGTGCGTGTGCGCGTGTATGACAGCGTGCGTGCGTGGGTCCATGCTGGCGAGCGTGCATGCGAGAGTGCATGCGTGCGTGCGTGCGTGCGTGCGTGCGTGCGTGCGTGCGTGCGTGCGTGCGTGCGTGCCTACTAATGCAATGAGCAATACTGTTTTGATCTCTCTTTTATAAATTATGCTGCCGGCATTGAACCGAAGAAAAAATACCTTTACTGTTATCGTTATACAGCATCACTGCTCACAATACATCATTTATTTATTAGTGTGTGTGTTTGTGTGTGTACGCGCGCGTGCGTGTGAGTGTGTGTATGTGAGTGTGTGTATGTGAGCGTGTGTGTGTGTGTGTGTTTGTGTGTGTGTGTGTGCGTGTTTGTGTGTGCGTGCGTGTGCGTGTGTGTGTGTGTGTGTGTAGGTTTGTGTGTATGTATGTGTGTATGTGAGTGTGTGTGTGTAGGTATGTGTATGTACGTGTGTGTGTGTGTGTGTGTGTGTGTGTGTGTGTGTGTGTGTGTGTGTGTGTGTGTGTAGGTTTGCGTGTATGTATGTGCGTGTGTGTATGTGAGTGTGTGTGTGTAGGTATGTGTATGTACGTGTGTGTTTGTGTGTGAGTGTGCGTAAGCGTGTGTGTATGTGTAGGTGTGTGTATGTACGTTCGTGCGTGAGTGTGTGTGTATGTATGTGTATGTACGTGTGTATGTTTGTGTGTATGCATACGTATGTATGTGTAGGTGTGTATATGAGAGTGGCAGAGTGTGTAGGTGCGTGTAGGCATGAGTAAGTGTGTGTGTGTGTATGTTTGTGTGTGTGTGTGTGTGTAGGTGTGTGTATGTACGAACGTGCGTGGGTGTATGTGTAGGTATGTGTATGTATGTGTGTGTATGTACGTGTGTGTGTTTGTTTGTGTGTATGTGTGTGTGTGTATGTATGTGTGTGTAGGTGTGTGTATATACGTATAGGTGTATACAGGTGTGTGTAAGAGTGTGTAGGTGCATGTAGGCACGAGTAGGTGTTTGTGTGTGTGTGATTGTGTGTGTATGCGTGTGTGTGTAGGTGTATATATGTATGTGTGTGTGTGTGTGTGTGTGTGTGTGTGTGTGTACGTGTGTGTGTGTGTGTGTGTTTGTTTGTTTGTGTGTATGTGTGTGTGTATGTATGTACGTGTAGGTGTGTGTGTATATGTGTTGGTGTGTATTGGTGTGCATTGGTGTGTGTAAGAGTGGATAGGTGCGTGTAGGCGCGTGTAGGTGTGCGTGTGGGTGGGAAGTGGGTGAGTGTATGCAACTACAATGGACGTATAAAGCCATCTCGTCGTAGAAGAATTCGGCCTTGCCTAAACGTGGTTTCTAATGTTGATGTCGGTAACTCACTGTTTTTTGTTGTTTCACTTACGAAGAGTGAGTAATGAGACTATCTGGTATATAGTAATTGAAATATGTTGCATATGTTGATTTGATCGCTTTATGTAGGAAATATGGGAGCTTGAAGCCGAACAAAGTAAACAATTGACAGCTCAACATGGACACGTCTGCAGTTATGTGAGTGGTCTACTTTGTTATAAACCATTTCTAAATGGACCCGTTGGATGACATTTCTGTATTTTGCTGTATTTTGTTTATGCGGAGCAAATGCAGTTACTAGTGTACAGACTATTTGCTAGTATTCCTTTACTTTGTCTTCTCGGTGGGTCAAAACTGATCCTACCTTGTTTCCTTTGTGTCTGGATCGACTCCACACTGACAGTTACGGCACGGTTGGTTTGTGCAGTGAATTTATGTTAGGATTGAGCTAACATTTTGCGTAATATGCATACATATATATTTACATACATACATACTGTAGCATTTTGGGTGTTTAAATCTACTTTCCTTAGGTTTAATTTAGTAAATGAGGAAGGTCAAGCCAGTAGATAGGCAGATTGTTGACCAACTGCCTTGGTTACGTAATTACAGCAACTCGGTAGCAAATGCGCACAGTGGGGCGTGGTGTTCTTTTGCTGGCGTTTCTAGGGAAGCAGGTGGTTTCACTGTATCTTAGAGGGTGTTGCACAATGCATAGCTTGAATTGTATGTTGTATTAGCCAATAGAAATGATGGAAACCGGTCATGTGATGTGTAAATAGGTCCGCTTATATAAACGCCTGTCATAAGCATTTCGCCATCTGGGCGCTGGCGAAGGACTGGGACAGATCCAGGGTTGAACAACACAGGTTGCCTTGCTGCCAAGAGAATGAGAAATCAAGCCGTAAAGCGTGGTGGGAATCGTTAACGTGGGTTACGTTCCCAAAATTTGTGTGTGCGATATTCGGCGTCCAGAGTGACTGTTCGAGCTTCGAAGAAGCCATGCCGCCACGTCAGCGGTTTATTGAAGAAACTTTCTGGTCGGCCCCGACGTCCGAGAACGGCTGTCGCGGGGAATATTTGCGTCGATGAGCGAAAATCGCGACGCGTTCATCCCAGCTCGGGCCATCGTCGAACAGCGGTCTCACAGCGACTTCGTCCGACAGCGTGACCGGATGCGACTCGATAATTCATAGCGGCCGGCGGTGAGCGTATACTGCCCGGCGTCGTCATTCGCACGAACCCATTCGTCGTTTGCGATCGTGCGATACAAGTCGATCATAGCACGGATGCGACTCGAGAATTCGCGGCGGACGGCGGCAAGCGTTGATTGCCCGACATCGTCACTCGTGCGCGGCCGAGGTACACCGCTCTGATTGTTTTCTGAGCTCGGCGTGTTGACTTCATCAAACGTTCGTATAGGTTCGAGATGGGACTAGCCCAATGTAAATGTATATTTTATAATTGAACGTTTCTATTATTTGCTGTTTTATTAATGGTAGTTATATGTAGTTTTGAAGTGAGGTACTATTACCCTTGAAGTATACATATATATATATTTGTTGTAACCGATTACTACAATGAGAGTCCGTGAGGGCTACCGATATGTTGTGTATCTTTTGGGATTTATTCTTATATAACACTTGGCGCCTAGTGTTTGGTCGTGTAGTGGAACAATCCACCTTAGAAAGGAAGAGGAATTAGATAATTGAAAGATTAATTGTAACTTTACTTACGGTTGAACGATATGAATCAATTGTTGCGGCACTGGCTAACGTGGAATTGTGTGTTGCGGAAGTGGCTGCATGGTTGACTAGAAACCAGTTAAAACTGAACACAGAGAAATCCGAGGCGATCGTTTTTTCTCCAGCGAAGAAACGCGGCAGTCTGCCTGCCAGTGTATACATCACAGTAGCCGGCCATCGAATTCAACCATCATCGTGCGTGCGCAGTTTGGGTGTGCTATTTGATAGCAACCTGAAAATGGAACAGCAGATTGCCAACACTGTGAAAAGCTGCTACTATCATATTAGAAACATTGGGCGAATTCGGCCAGATCTGACGGAAGAATCGTGCAAGACACTTGTTCACGCACTAGTGACATCCCGTTTAGATTATGGGAATGCACTTCTTTATGGTCTCCCACACACGATGATGCAACGTCTACAAAGGGTGCAGAACTGTGCCGCTCGCCTAATTACTCGCACGAGGAAATACGAACACATCACGCCCGTGTTGCAGCGTTTACATTGGCTACCCGTTCATTTGAGACCGACCTACAAAGTGCTGGTGTTTACGTATTGTGCCTTGAATTGTGTAGCGCCGGACTACATAAGTGAATTAATTGGCTACCGTCCCATCAACAGAACTCTACGATCTACCTCGCAGCCTCGCCTTTTGTTCATACCGGCCTCACAAACTGTTACTCATGGTGATCACCGTTTCGCGGTTTGCTCGGCGGTTCTATGGAACAATTTGCCTCCTACACTCAGGACAGCAACATCATTACAAGTGTTTAAAACACTTTTGAAGACTCACCTTTTTAAACAATTTCTTAATTATTTTTAGTTTCTTAACATATTTATGGTTATTCTTCTTGTATAAATGAATGTATTTATAGTAGTTTTTTAAGAATGTCTTAATTGTTTAAACGTTTTTTTAATGATCTCTCTTTTATTTAGTAATTATATTTAAGGTAATGGTATATTTTTTACATATTTATTTCTTAGTTAGCATTGTTTTAATGTATAATACTATTATATACGTATGCATGTATGTAAAGCGCCCGAGGGCAATTTTAATTGATTGGGCGCTATATAAGTACTTTTATTTATTTATTTTATTTATTTTGTATTTAGATAGATTCAAAGATTCAGTGTTATTGTTTATTATGCTCTGTTAAGATTTGGGTTAGAGGATTTCTTTATTCTTTTTATCTTTGCTAATCGAGATACTTACATAAAGGAAGATATCTTGTATTTATACAAATTTGCTCGTTCTTTGTTGCTTGTTCACGATAACCGCTCCTTCTCATGTGCGTTGACCTTAACATATAAGAACACTACTAGACCTGACTAGACCATCTAGTGTACGGAGACCTCGCTAATCCGTTACACATACATACATACAAACATATAGACATACACACATACACACATGCTACAAGCACGCACGCACGCACGCTCTTTCTCTCTCTCACACAAATCCATACGCACGCACGCACGCACATACGCACGCACGCACGCACATACGCACGCACGCACGCACATACGCACGCACATACACACGTACGCACGCACATACACACGCACATACACACGCACGCACATACGCACGCACATACGCACGCACGCACATACGCACGCACGCACATACGCACGCACGCACGCACATACGCACGCACATACACACGCACGCACGCACGCAAGATTTAACAAGATTGCCACCCAGATAATTAACTCTAGGTGGCAGGTGGACAAGAAAGTCCTTTGGCTTATCGAGAGTCCGACCCTTTTATCTATGTGTATCCCGCTCGTCTGAGGTATATGTCGATTTTATTTTTAAACATATTCACACTACTAGCACCCACACAATCAGCAGATAATCTGTTCTATTCATTTACAGTCCTTTGTGAAAATGAAAACTTTCTTATATCTAATCTACTCTGCTCCTTTGCTAATGTAACTTCATGTCCTCTAGTCCTTCTATATTTCTTAACTGAAAAAAATGATTTCTATCAATATTTTCATAACCATTCAATATTTTAAACACTTCTATCTGATCTCCTCTCATTCTCCTGGTCTCTAGTGTTATTAAACAGCATTTTTAGACGTATTTCGTAACTAAGATCCCTCAGTTTTGGTATCATTTTAGTTGCTCTCCTCTGCACTCTTTCTAGCATATCTATGTCCTTCCTGTGATATGGCCTCCACGCTTGAATACAATATTCTAAATGAGGCCTAACTATTGTTTTGTACAGCGGTATTATTAGCTCTTTTTCCTTATAAGTTGTTTCGCCTAATTAATCCAAGGATTTGATTTCCCTTTGAAGCTGCAATTCCGCTCTGCTCTGAAACCTTCATATCAGCACAAATGGTTAACCCTAAGTCCTTTTCTTTTACAGTAGTACTTAGTACAGTACCCCCATTGTATATTCTACCTCTTCGTTCCCATGTCCTGTGTGGAGGCATTTACATTTCCCAAAATTGAACAGCATTTGCCACTTTTCAGACCATTTGATCAACCTGTCAAGATCATCTTGTAAATGCTGTCTATCTCCATCACATTTAATCTTTCTAAACACTTTTGTATCATCCGCAAATTTCAACACCCAAAGCGTTGATATATATTAAGAATAATATAGGTCCTAATACTGATCCCTGTGGTACCCCACTCAATACCGATTTCCAGTTTGAAGCCTCCCCATCAACTACTACACGTTGTCTTCTGTCAATCAGCCATTGTTCTATCCAGTTTATTATACCATTTCCTATGCCATGGGCCTTTAGTTTCAGCAGTAATCTTTGATGTGGTACTTTGTCGAAAGCTTTTTGAAAATCTAAGTAGACGATATCTACCGGTGATCCCTCATCTACCCACTTAGTGATGTCTTCCAAAAAACATAACGTATTTGTTAAGCATGACCTCGCTTTTTAAAAAAAACATGTTGAGATGTGTTTATCAAGTTTTGTTTAACAAGAAAATCCACCATGTGATCTTTAATTAGTTTTTCTAATAATTTGCAAATCACTGATGTTAAACTCACTGGTCTATAGTTCTCTGACTTATTTCTCGAACTTTTTAAAATAACGGTATAATGTTTGCCTCTTTCCATTCTAAAGGAACCACTCCCTCTTCTAATGACAAATTGAAAACTGTTGCAAGCGGTACGCTAATTTGTTCTACAATTTCCAATAGTAGTTTGGGCGGAATCCCATCCACTCCAGGTGATTTATTATCCTTCATAACCCTTATTTTCTTAGCTACTATTTCCGGGGTTACAATTAATTGTCCTAAATAGTCTGAATCTGCCCCCTTGAACTTTGCCTCTGGTACTGGCAGTGAACTAATATCTTCTCTGGTAAACACTGAACTAAAGTACTCATTCAGGTCTTCTGCCATTAAGAATCCCTCTGATATTATATTTCCAGCACTATCTTCTAGAGGACCGACCTTATCTTGAACTTTCTGTTTGCTTTGAACACACGCATAAAAACTCTTGCTGTCATGTTTTTATATTACTAGCTAATTGTTGTTCATAGCTTCTTTTTCAATTTCTAATTTCAGCTGTAGCTTAATTAAGTGTTTCTTTATAACTGTTGTAGTCTTCATCATTTCCAGTACATCTATATGACTTCCACATCATTTGTTTATACTTAATTTTTCTAATGGCTACTTTCGATATGTGTTTCTTTTTGGACCGTTTCCCTTGTTTTTTGAAGGGTACAAATTTATCGACTATGCACTTAATTTCACTCTTTAATATATTCCAGCATTCTGTTGCTGTCTTATTTTTCAGTGTGTTATTCCAGTCTATCTTTGCTATATATTTCCTCATGTCCTTATACCTTCCTTTGTGGAAATTTCTTCTATACTGCTTTTTACTATTCCTTTCTGATTTTACTTTGATGGTAAAATGTATCTGGTTGTGATCGCTACTCCCCAGTGGCTCACATATCTTGACATTGTCAACTAATTCATTCTGTGAAGACAAAACTATGTCTAACACATTCTCAACCCTGGTTGGTTCTAGCACATTTTGAGAAAGGAAAGTATCTTGAACTAAAACTAAAAACTTGTGGTCCTCACTCCCCATACTCTGAAGAGATTTCCATTGTATATGCCCGTGGTTAAAATCCCCCATAATAATACAGTCCCGTTTGCTTACTTCCCTTATAGCGTTTTGTATTTTTTCATTCTCTTCTATGCTTATGTTTGGACTTCGATAAACTAACCCAACTGTTAACGTTGAGTTTCCTGTAACTATGTTACACCAAACAGCTTCTTCGCAATCTGCTTCTCTTTCTAATTTTATTTCATAAGCCTGGATAGATTCTTTAATATGTAAAATAACTCCACCTCTCTTTCTTCCTATTCTATCTTTTCTAAACATTACATATCCTGTCAGTCCCAATTCAGCATCTGATATATCGGTGGTGGTCCAGGATTCGGTTATACCTATTATATGAGGGTCAATATCTTCTACCATAATGTTTAGTTCATTTCATTTGTTTACTATACTCCTTGCATTTAAACAAACACATTTATATCCAGCTTCAGAAGAGTTTTCCAGACTGTTATTTGCTGATTTATTTTTGCTGCCTTTATCTATGCCTCCAGTTTCAGGCTTCTCTGCGAGTCCCCCCTGCGAATCTAGTTTAAATAGATGCAACCTGTCCCACTGTCAACAGATCGCAGCAGGTTCTCTGAGAAAACTGCTGCCCCCTTTCCACTAAGATAGAGGCCATCTCTCATGTACATATCTTCCCTCCCAACAAAGTATCCCCATAAATCTGTGAATCCCACCCTCTCTTCTTCACACATCTGCTCAACTAGTGCGTTGATCGCCATCCTCTTGCAGTTTCTATTCGTTGCCCCCCTTCCTCCCATTACTGGCAAAATTCCTGACAGAATAACCTG
Organism: Paraescarpia echinospica; assembly: GCA_020002185.1. Taxonomy (NCBI): domain Eukaryota; kingdom Metazoa; phylum Annelida; class Polychaeta; order Sabellida; family Siboglinidae; genus Paraescarpia; species Paraescarpia echinospica. The sequence continues at coordinate 21,735,378 of CM034537.1, read as the reverse complement.
TTCAACTCTTGTCTTCTTTTGCTTCCTCACTAACTGTCTATGCTTCTGTACTATCGCAGTTGTTCCCTCCCTGTCTGCATTATGTGTTCCTACATGTACCAGTATAGAGCCCCCCTTGCCATGTCCCAATACCTTCTCTACCCTTTCAGTCACATGTTCTATCCTAGCCCCCGGTAGACAAACAACGACATCCTTCCCCTCGCTTAGTGTCTTGTCCGTCTTTCTCATAATGGAGTCGCCCATAAACACCCTCTCTTTCCTCATTGCCCCCTCAATCACTGCCTTAGAGTAGCTCCTTCTTCGGTTTGCATCTGTCTGGTTGTTGTCTTTCCCCCCTGTCGTCTTGTCTCCTGTCACATTCTCTTACGATCCATCCTTTCCTGTCGCTTTTTCTCTTGTCATCTTTCCTCCTGTCAGCGTCCCTTTTATCGACTTCTCTTCTATCACATTTGCTCTCACTTCCTTTCGTTCTTTCATCTTTCCTCCCATCTCATTTTCTTCTCTCCTCTCCCGTCCCATCTTCCCTCCCTCCTTCTCTACGGTCACTTTCTTCCCTGTCACCTTCACGCTTGTCACGTTTTCTGTTGTCGATTTTCCAATTTCTTCCCCTCCAATCACCTTCCCTCCTCTCAATCTCCTTTCCTCAGTTTTCTTGCCACTGCTATTCTCCTTCAGTCTTGCAGTATTCCCACCTCTCTCCCTGTCGTCTCTCTCTCCATTCCATCCGTCTCCTTGCTAATTCCCATCTCCATTCCTTTCACAATATCTGTCAACCTAACTATCTCCTTCTGCAGACACTCCACCTTCCAACACCCAATGCACTGGAAGGTGAATCCTTTCTCCATGGTTTCTGCCCATGACTTCCCACAGCCGGACAATGCAAAATCTACCCAGCTGAGGCAGTGATCTCACATCAAGTGTCGCTTTGCCTTGACTTGCCGCTTGCAAGGCGCCACATCCCGATTAGAATTTATTTAATAACTTAACTAACTTAGTCTTTTTAAAGACTGTTTCCTGTGTACTACAGCACACTTTAGGTTACAAATTTCAATTACACAGCCGACTATTTATACTGTCACGAACGCTAACATTACCGGTAGTGACCTAATTTAAATACAATCAATTACGTTACGTTAGGCTGCTTTATTTATTTTGGTTACGCCGCCCGACTATCGCCCTTGCTTAGTTTTAACAACAATGCTACCTAATCAAAATATCTAGCAAGTACTGGCTTACACAGATATTATCTTATATAAGTAGTTTGATGTTTGTTACTTTATCTCCTATATATTCTACCACATAATCAGGTTTGTTAAATCTTGTTTACAACTTATCGAAGGCTATGTGAGTTACCCTATTATCACTCACTATACTAAGGTGTTCTAAAATACTTTAACTAACTAACTTTAAGCACAACTGCTACTCAATATATGTTTATTGCAACTTTATGAATGATATTAAGGCAAGAATAATACTTATCAATCTGTAATTCCACTTGTTTATGAACTTTTCTGCACCACCAATTTCTACGATCTATCTCCGCCAAATATAGCCTCGAGATTGCACGCACGCACGCACGCACATACACACGTACGCACGTACACACACACGCACGCACATACACACGCACGCACATACACACGCACGCACATACACACGCACGCACATACACACGCACACACATACACACGCACGCACATACACACGCACGCACATACACACGCACGCACATACACACGCACATACGCACGCACGCACATACGCACGCACGCACATACGCACACACGCACATACGCACGTACACACGCACGCACGCACATACACACGCACGCACATACACACGCACGCACGCACATGCAGATACACACGTACACACATACACACGCACGCACATACACACGCACGCACATACACACGCAAGCACATACACACTCACGCACATACGAACGCACGCAAACACGCACGCACGAACATACGCACGCACGCACGCACGCACATACGCACACACGCACATACACACGCACGCACAAACGCACATACACACGCACATACACACGTACGCACGCACATACACATGCACTCATGCACATACACACGCACGCACATACACACATACACACGCACGCACGCACATACACCCTGCTGCCAAGAGAATGAGAAATCAAGTCGTGAAGCGTAGTGGGAATCGTTAACGTGGGTTACGTTCCCAAAATTTGTGTGTGCGATATTCGGCGTCCAGAGTGACTGTTCGAGCTACGAAGAAGCCATGCCGCCACGTCAGCGGTTTATTGAAGAAACTTTCCGGTCGGCCCCGACGTCCGAGAACGGCTGTCACGGGGAATATTTGCGTCGATGAGCGAAAATCGCGACGCGCTCATCCCAGCTCGGGCCATCCTCGAACAGAGGTCTCACAGCGACTTCGTCCGACAGCGTGACCGAATGCGACTCTAAAATTCGTAGCGGCCGGCGATAAGCGTATACTGCCCGGCGTCGTCATTCGCACGAACCCATTCGTCGTCTGCGATCGTGCGATACAAGTCGATCATAGCACGGATGCGACTCGAGAATTCGCGGCGGACGGCGGCAAGCGTTGATTGCCCGGCGTCATCACTCGTGCGGCCGAGGTACACCGCTCTGATTGTTTTCTGAGCTCGGCGTGTTGACTTCATCAAATCGTATAGGTTCGTGATGGGACTAGCCCAATGTAAATGTATATTTTCTAATTGAACGTTTCTATTATTTGCTGTTTTATGAATGGTAGTTATATGTGGTTTTGAAGTGAGGTACTATTACCCTTGAAGTATACATATGTATATATATATATATATATACATACATACATACATACATACACACATACACACGCACACACGCACACACGCACACACGCACACACGCACACACGCACACACGCACACACATACACACATACACACGCACGCACATACACACGCACGCACATACACACATACACACGCACATAAACACATACACACGCACGCACATACACACGCACGCACATGCACACGCACGCACATACACACGCACGCACATACACACATACATACACACGCACGCACGCACATACACACATACACACATACACACGCACGCACATACACACATACAGACGCACATACACACATACATACATACACACGCACGCACACACACGCACGCATACACACATGCACGCACATACTCACGCACGCACGCACACACACATACACATATGCATATATTTGAACCTTTTCGACACATATACATGACCATTGGCTTGACCTCTTGATAACCCGTTCAACTTGTAATAATATCCAAGCACCTACTGTTTCAGATGGGTTATCAGACCACCATACTGTCATCGGCTAATGTTAACGTTTCTACAACCCCATTAGAATCGAAGCACAATGTGTCTTACAGAGCCATTCATAAGATTAACATTACAGCTTTAATGGCTGATATCCTTATATCCGACCTAATAACATATCAAAAAACATCTATCTGACTTATATAAACAGTTCTGTCAAGTACTCAATGCATTACTTAATAAACATGCACCTGTAAAATCCAAATGTGTGTCAGAAAGGCCACCGGCTCCATGGATGACTTCCGAAATTATACTATCTAAAAGGCTTCGTCGTTATTTAGAGCGTGCATGGCGCAAATCGCGCTCGCCATTAGACAGGTCGCGCTATTCTAAGCAATGTCAACTCTGTAACAGACAAATGGTCAAGGCTAAATCAGATTATTATACAAATATGGTCATTAATAAGTTTGATAACCCGCGTCAGTTATGGAACTGCATCAATAACATTCTACACAGATGGCCTACTCCATCGCTACCTGAACATGTGTCAATTAAGTCTCTATGTGATTCGTTCTCTAGTCACAATCCGTATTATTCGTTCTGCTTTCCCACGTCGTAATTTAAGTAATGGACTTTCCACAAGTAAATGTTCTACTTGTATCATTTTAACCTGCAACTGTTGATGAAGTTATGAAAATAATTATGTCCTCCCCAAATAAATCTTGTGTACTTGATCCATTCCCAACACTACTGCTAAAAGCATGTCTCAATACACTAATTGGACCTACAACAAATATTATAAATGCTTCACTTTAAGAAGTCATCTCTGCCTAAACAAGACCTAAACAGTTATAGACCTATTTCTAACCTCAGCTTTATTTCCAAAATACTAGAAAAGTTAGTAGAAAGTCGTCTAAGGTCTTACATTAGCACAAATGTCTTTACTAATGTGTCACAATCGGCATATAGACAGTTTCATTCAACAGAGATTGCCCTCTTAAAGGTTCATAATGACATCAACTTGAACATTAATAATGGTAAAGTGACTGCATTTACCTTACTAGATCTCTCTGCCGCTTTTGACACGATTGATCACAACATTCTCACTGAACGCTTATCAAAGTGGTACGGCATATCTGGCACAGCTCTAAGCTGGTTTTCTTCAAATCTAACTGATAGATACCCAACTGCTTTTCAGCTGCACTGCAAGATCTCCTCATTTATCTCGCCCTGTACCACTTTTGAAGTCTGCATTGGCTTCCTGTACGATATCGTATAATATTTAAGATCTGTACCATTACATACCAGGCACTGTCCAGTAAGCAACCATCTTATTTGCATTCATTGCTTACTCGTGAGTAGTATGTAGGCGTTTTTGGATGTGTATTCTGCGGTGTTTAAGCGATATTCGGGAGGTTTCGAAAGCCTCCCCCCTGAGCAAAGTGAGCCTCCTCCTGAGCAAAGTGAGCAGTCACGTGACCTGCGCCTCCTAGCGGAAAGAAGTGTACCTAAGCGTCCGTAGTGCCATCTAGTGCTAAGCAGCCGTAGTACTATCTATATCTAGCGACTCGGTCTTTAAAACATGTGATGTATGTATGTATGTATGAAGAATTAGTACTAAGGGAATAACTAGTAACAACCACAGTTTGAAAGTTGATTAGGTTGTTAATGATAACGAGGAGTGTAGAGAGGTATTAGTTGTGCATGAATGTACGTGTATGAGAGGAGAGAGAGGATGTGCGTGTGTGAAAGAACTAACGAAACACAAGAGTATATACGAGTATACATGTATTTTATTACCGAATGTACAGAATTAAATTAACGATCGATCATCTCGGCATCCCAGTCTTCGATCTCGGCATCCCAGTCTTCCTCCATCAGGGAAGGAACAGGGTCTGCGTCAAAGGGAGGTCGTGTCTCCAGAAGCTCACGTAGCACGTGGCAGAATAAGTAGGAATGATTATCACGGAGCTCTTCCTCTCTGAAAACATATATGAAATGTTTGATATATATATATATATATATATATAGTATATATATATATATATATATATATATATCAGCCGGGTGGGATAAGCCAGTGATGTAACCAGACACCGCATAGGGAATCGACATACGATAAAAGGGCAAGCTAGATCAACGGACTATGATACAATACGTAATGGAGACGTCTGCTGACGTAATCGGTAATCAAACACCGCATACCTAGTCGAAACGACAACGAGGTAAGAGAAATAAAATAAGGTAGTAAAATATTGTTGTTGTAATCATTGAACACTCACGTGCACTCCTCATCATCATCCTCAATGCTGGAGTCACTGACACTTCCTGTCAGACTCCCGGTAGCAGCAGGACCATCGGTGATACAGCCAGCCCTGAAAGGTAAATATAGATAACCGTGACACATAAAGAACGTGAGCATAAGGAATAATAGAGGTGAGACGTCACAGTAGTTTACGTGAAGAACACTGTGATGATTATAGTATGATATGTATAGGATATCTATCTTATGAAACAGAGAATAAAAAGTACTTACAGTTCGAGCTCACGCCATACCAAGTCAGCCGCAATTTCGGTGAAACGGTCAGCATCGATGATACCGACAGACCTGAAAGGTAATATAGATAACCGTGACACATAACGATCGTAAGCATAAGGAATAATAGAGGTGAGACATCACAGGTAGTTTATGTGAAGAACACTGTGATAATTATAGTATGTTGTATAGGATATCTATTGAATGAAACAAAGAATGATATTAATAATAATAATAATAATAATAATAATAATAATAAAAGTACTTACATTTCGAGTTCAAGCCATTCAGCGCGCAGTTGGGACCAAGGGATCGACGACATAGTTGCGAATGAGATGATGTGAAGAATGTAACAAACGAGCTAGTATATATATAGGATAGAGCATATGCATGCAGATAGGAAGACAACTTGTAAGACACACTGTAGCAATGGAAAAATACCAGTGTATGAAAAGCTGAAGACCCAGGGACGTATGACATCATCATCTAGGGTTGTCACGTGACCGATACTAGAGTGGAAAAATACCGGTGTATGAAAAGCTGAAGACCCAGGGACGTATGATATCATCATCTAGGGATGGCACGTGACCGATGCCTGGGTATGTAGCCAGCCATGTGACGTTATGGAAAATTTCACTGTAGTAAACCGATATCAGTCATAGGACCCTGCGATAAGCGCACGAGCGCATGATGTGCGAAGTGCGACTAGGACAATGCGACTTATCAGAACGCTAACAATACAGACGGGAGAAAAGAACTCTGTGAGTGGTCAGCGATGAAACATATGGCGGTCAAGAGCTTGGATATACAATTCAGGGGTGCTGGACACTTCCTATCTAATTTCCATCCATGTAATATACACATATGGGGCGAAGACTTTTCTTGTGCAGAAGCAGCCTATCAGTTTAAAAAAGCCAGACATTTTCACGATGAGAACACAGCGAGAAAGATTCAGACTGCACGCAGTGGAATACAGGCGAAATACTGGAGTAAAAACATTCGGTGGACACCGGATCGAACTGCTACATGGTTATCACAACGTCGAGCCGTGATGCGCGCTATAGTAGCCGTGAAGTTTCGCGCCTCTAAACTACGGCAACGCTTGCTGGATACAGGTGACGCACGACTTATTGAGAATGTACCCAGTGCGGAAGGGTATTGGGGTAAGAGTTCAAAGCGTAACGAAGCAGGTAAGAATATACTCGGTGTGATTCTTATGCAGGTGAGAGACTTCGTTAGGCAGTGCTAAGGCGGCCATTACACAAAAAACAGACAGTCATCCACACGGTGACAGAGTACGAGAGAGAGAGAGAGATAAAGTCACGCGCCTGATAAGACGCGAACACCCAGGGGCGCGTGATGTCATTGTTTACGGTACACGTGATCGATGCCTGGAGGGGATGATTATGTATATAAGCCCAGGGTAAATCCAACAGGACAAACATTCTCTCTCCGACTCGCTGCTGCCGCTCTCGACTACTTCACCACTCTACCGCTCTCGACTTCGCTACTCACCAAGATGGCGACGCCCAATATCTCTGAGGAAATGCTGCTCTCAGAACTCGAACAAGTAAGTGACGGAACGTACGCATTTGTTCGTCCACTGACACTAGTAACATGTGCTATGACAGATAAATATGTATGCTACCCGGCGTGCCGTATATGTAATCGGAAAGTCCTTCGTCTTGAAATGACGAAGGGGAACCGCCATTGCGTCAGTACATGTGCTGTACACGGCCGTCAGTCGGGTAACCCCGTTTACAAGTATGCTATGGGTATGCTTTTTGCCGATCACAAGGGGAATGAAGCGTGGGCCACAGGATTTGATCGTATAGTTCAGGGGGCCGTGGGGGGAATGACAGCAAGCGACTATATGACGCTTAAACCCGGCCAAGAACGCTACGAGGCACTGAATGTCCTACGTGGCAAACGGGCTAGGGTGACAATTAGAAAGGAGACAAAGGAGGGCTATCGTAACTACACCTTGATTGCACTGGAAATAATCCAGTCGGACAAGGTTCCTGACAGCGACTTACTGGAAATATTCCAGTCGGAGGTGACGGCACCTGACAATGACGTACTGGAAATAATATTCCAGTCGGAAGAGGCAGCACCCGACAGTGACGAATGAATGATGTGGCGCCACCTGCCAGCAATGTATTTGACACTTGCTTCTGTCGTGTGTTGTAGACTCCTCCTCCTTGGACAACCCCTAGCGTACGAGGGGTGAAACGTCGCCTGTTGGAGGACAGCGACGATAATGAGGATAAGGCAAGTGTCATCTATGTGGGGTCGTGTGCGTGGTCTAGTGATGATGATGATGAGGAGATTGCTAATGATGGTGATATTGATACTGATTGGGCCACTGATATCGACCATGACGAGGATAGGAGACGTAGTGAATTACAGGAAGCAGTAGAGAAGGTGAATGGCATTGAGAAGCGTGCAGACGAAATGATAGATGACGGTCTATTTATGGCCACTATAACCGCTGCTTGCACTCGCCAGGCGGCCGAATCACTGAGTCGTCACTATGCGAACGTTCACGAAGACATGTACAAAGTAGATCCTATACGTATATATAATAGCTTTGATATGGTAGTATCCGAGCTGGTATGCGTAGCGCGCACACCGTGGTTTGCTCGTGATGTCATAGCACGGGTGAAAGCGAGTCTCCATGCCCGCGGTATAACCGTGTCGGATGCGAAGGAAGACGAACCACTCACACCGAAGGAGTCACTGCCCTGGGACGAACAAGACGACGGAGGGGACGACAGGCAGATCTGGTACACCGAGCTGTGTGCAGTAGCACTCGATGCTATCGTTCGTTTTATAAGCAACGGACTGTGGCGCCTGTTCGAAGGTGAGTCAAACGTCATCTACCTGGTGCGTAGTGACCTGATCCACGACAATTTGAGATATGCAGTGCAGCATTACAGGTTTATGGCGAGCACACCGGAGTGGTCACGTGACATCGTATCACGTGTACAAGCCATCCTGCGTACACGTGGTATTCCAATGATGGATGTAAAAACACCCTGCTAATGTTGTTGTTGTTGTGTTGCTAACAGGTCACCGATGCTCCCTCTAGCGGGCTGGAGATGATTCGGCTCTCGTATCAGCAGAACCCGATAGAGTGGGCTCCCCAAAAACGTCGCCGCCACCGTACCCCCATGCCGCTGCGACAGGCCCTCCTTACCCAGCTACATGAGCGACACAACTCATCACTGGAGTTGACATGTGAAGACATGTCACCTTCACCTTCAACTCCAGCCGAAGCATCACTGGAGTTGACATGTGACGATGACGACTATGACGTCACCATGACCGCCTCGGAATACGAGACACTCCAAAGGGATGCATCAACGCTCGACCTGGCCTACAACGGCCATATCATTTGGTCCAAAACGGACACATCGATCCCGTGGGCGTTCTCGGCCCCATTTAACAGTGTGAAACACCTGGAACTGAACATCGAATCCCTAGCGGGGATACACTTTGCGACACAAAAATGCAGCTTAGACGTGGCCGTGCGCACAATATGCGAGGAGATCGCACGAAATGTTGTGCGCGACGACCACGTCTCATACATAGTGAACAATCTTCAGAAGCGCCTGCAGTGACGACAAGAGGAAATGCGCCCCTACGCTATAGCTGGGGTTATAGGCGCCGCTTGTCTGTTACTGCAGGTGCTTAGCCTTAGCTTTCATATATACTCGCTTTATTACTCGCTTTGATTGTAATTAATAAAGATGATATGTAATCCAGGATTCTGGTGTCTGTTGTTCTTGTTACCTTCATAGCTCGTTGTGATCGGTGAATACATACATACACGCCCACTCATACAAGACACACCTCTTATGACGTCACACACAGTGTAGGATATATAGACACGTGCAAGGATCTCCCATCCTTCAGTTGTAGGTACGATGAAACAGCACACGTGTCGACACTGCGGGCTCGTGCTCGATACACATGCCGACATACAACGTCATATAGACCAAACACATTCATCATCAACAACAACACACGACGATCATGCCTACAGTAAATCGCCGTCAGTGGCGCCATCTAGCGCTACACTGCATCGTTGTGAGAGATGTGCACGTGAGTTCACGAGACGTGACAGCCTGTTACGTCATATGAAGTCGGTATGTATGGAAGCGAACGACTCACCCCTACGCAAACGAGCGAGACGCACAGAGCGACCACGTGTGAGCGTTGCGAAGTCGGTATGTATGGAAGCGAACGACCCACCCCTATCCAAACGTGCGAGACGCACAGAGCGACCCCGTGTGAGTGTTGCTGACGACAACGACGACGACGACGACCCGATACAACCACCACCCCGACTTCCCTTCGCTGATACTCTATCGAGGGAACTACAAGACGTCGTCCGAGATCACTGGTCGACCATCCGAACCCACACGGCTAGAGGACCTGTACAATCCAGGTACAATTACAGAGTGTCGACACCGGACACGAGTGCCCTAGAACCGTCACTGAAACGCATGTTCCGCGAACAGACGCACGCGTTTAAGATTAATCTTAGTTATGGGTTTGTGTTAAGAAACAAGACCACGAACAGGTACAGGTATTATCATTCGTCCTGTAACTGTTGCGGTCGTTACCTTGACGAACCGTGTCTGATCACAAACACTGCAGACTTTGATGCGTTTCTGGAACGTATCCGAGAAACAGACGTGCTGCAGTGGGTCATCAACCAGCGTCCGGACAGTCAATGGGTATGTGAGGTGGTCACGAATGTTACCTTCTTCGTCAATCACATCGTACATCATCCGATAGGGTGTGTGGACATCAAACTGCCGAGGTACATCAAACGAATCAAAGCCGTCATCGGATTGGAAAGAGACTCCGACAACAACACAAAGTACACCGACAATCTGTGTCTCTTCCGATGTCTGGCTCTGCATCGGGGATGCGACCGATACCACATGGAACCCGCTGTGCGGGTGCTCTACGCGAAGTACGATCGTGACGGGGTGGCAATGAAAGACTTTGACGGGGTGACGATGGACGATCTCTATCGCGTCGAGACCACCTTTGAGACCAACGTGTGCGTCTACACGCTCGTCGAACCGGAAGAGGGAGGAAAGGTGACTGCTGAACTCGTACGCCGTTCCTTGTGTCACTATCCTGAAACGATGTACATCAATCTTCACGAGACACACTTTTCCTACATACAAGACGTGAACATGTACTGTCATTCGTATCGATGTAGGAAGTGTGGCGATGCACTATGGAGTGGCGTATTCGAACTAGAACGACACGAGCGCAGGTGTACGGGAGGTGTGCGAAAGATCTATTCCGGTGGCGTCTACCATCCGTCGCCGACAGTCTTCCAACGATTGGACGACGAAAACATTCACGTTGCCGAATGGTTGCGTTACTATCCGTATCGTGCCACCTTCGACTTCGAGTCCTGGTTCGATACATCGCACCTTCCGTCGGACAGTGCCAAGGTCCATTGGGTGGCTCGTCACGTACCGTTGAGTGTGTCCCTGGCGAGTAACGTACCCGGATTCGAACAGGTGCAATGTCTCATCACGGATGGTGACAGCAACAAGTTGGTATCCAACATGATGACCATCCTTCAGAACATGAGCGAAGCAGCCTACGAAGTCATCGTAGACAGGTACGAGGGCATCCTACACGAACTCACAGAGGCTATCAGAACGTGGAACGAACAGGAAGCGTCCGCCGTGGAGGAGGCGGGGGACAACGAGTCACAGCGACAACCGACCAATCCCTACAAAACTCTCATGGGACAATTGTACGGTTGGCTTCATCAGTTGCCCGTCATCGGTTTCAACTCGGGCAGATACGATCTGAACGTCGTCAAACAGTTCCTGGTACCCTACTTCCTGTCCGAAAAGAAAGCAACAGAGGACGGAGAGGAGGAGGAGGAGAAGGAGGAGGAGGAGGAGGAGACGTTTCACGTGATCAAACGTGGCAACACGTTTATGTGTCTATCGACGGACAACCTCAAATTCCTCGATATGACTCATTACATTGCCCCGGGATTCTCGTACGACAAGTACCTGAAAGCGTACGGTTGTACAGTCACGAAAGGTCACTTCCCGTACGAATACATGGACAGCTTGGAGAGACTCGACGACACCGTTCTACCTCCCAAAGAGGCCTTCTTCAGTTGTCTGAAGAACGAAGGTATATCCGACGACGACTACACACGATGTCGGAAGGTGTGGCGAGACAACGACATGGAGACTTTGCGAGACTTTCTCGTCTGGTATAACAACAGAGACGTCGTACCGTTCTTGGAGGCCATCGCCAAACAGTTCGACTTCTATCAACACCGTGGTCTCGACATGTTCAAACAAGGGATCAGTATACCTGGTTTGACCTTGTCCTACCTGTTCACCTACGTACCGGAGAGGACGTTCTTTACACTCTTCAACGAGACGAACAAGGACGTCCACCAGCTCATCAGAGAGAACATCGTCGGAGGGCCGTCACTCATCTTCACCAGACATCACGAGAAGGGGGTCACGAAGATACGTCGTAACGACTACGGTGATGCGGCTCGAACGTGTCAGTCCATTGTGGGCTACGATGCGAATGCATTGTATCTGTGGTCGATATCACAAGAGATGCCGACTGGATGGTACACGCGGCGACGGGAAGAGAAGGAGTTCCGACCCGAAGTGGCACAGCCCACAGGTCAGATGGCTGTCGAATGGCTTACGTGGGAGTCCGAAAACACGGGACTCGCCATACGTCATCAGTCCAACGGTCGAGAGAAGCGCATCGGTAAACTGTCGGTGGACGGTTGGTGCAGTGAAACGAAGACGGCCTATCAGTTTCACGGATGCTACTACCACGGGTGTCCGTGCACCGGACGCGAGTTCAACGAGGTCAATGGGAAACCCATGACGCAACTGCTCGCCGAAACACGAAAGAACACAGCCTATCTTCGACACTTTGTGAGGGTCGTCGAATTGTGGGAATGCGAGTGGAAGGTCACGAGACGCGATCCGTGCGTACAAAAGTTTCTGGACGTTCGCCAACGTCGTCGACACGTGCGATGGAAAATGACGTCACAACAGATCCTGACAGGTGTGTGCAACGGCAGCGTGTTCGGTATGATTCAGTGCGACATACGTGTACCGGAGAACCTGCGCGCACACTTTGCCGAGATGCAGCCCATCTTCAAGAACATTCACCTGACCCGTGATGATCTCGGACCGTTCATGCGTCGCTACGCTGAAGAACACAACATCATGGCAACTCCGCGACGCATGCTCGTCGGGAGTTATCGAGGGGATAAGATCTTGCTCGCCACACCTCTCTTGCGATGGTACCTCGCACACGGTCTCGAGGTGACGCATGTCTACCAGGTCATCGAGTACACACCGGTTGCCTGCTTCCGACGATTCGGCGAGGCGGTGTCCACCGCACGTCGCGAAGGAGACGCCCATCCCGACAAGGCCATGATCGCAGATACCAACAAACTTATGGGCAATTCGTCCTATGGGAAATTTATCACCAACGTCGATAAGCACCGCGAGGTCACCTACTGCACGGAGAAGAGTGCATCGACCGCGATCAACAATCGTCGCTTCCGTCAACTCGACGTCGTCACTGCCGATGCATACGAGATCGAAATGCACAAACGCACCGTCAAATACGCACTGCCCACACACGTGGGATTCTTCGTGTTGCAGTGGGCCAAACTGCGTATGTTGGAGTTCTACTACGACTTCATGATCAGGTACGTGGATCGTCCGTTGTTCGAGTACTGCGAAACCGATACGGACAGTGCCTATTTGGCTCTGGCCGGTGAGTCCGTCGACGACCTCGTGACCCCGGCACTGCGCGACCACTACTATCGTCACCGCTCCGAATGGCTACCGTCCGAATGTTGCGACGAACATCAGAACGACTACGTGCGCTGTCGCCTGGCCGGTCGTCCGTGGAACGGCACCGAGACGTGTTGCAAGGAGCGCAAGGCGTACGACAAGAGAACACCGGGGCTCTTCAAGGTCGAATGGTCCGGTGACTGTTTCCTGGGTCTGTGTAGCAAGACCTACTATTGTTCGGGTACGATCGATAAATACAGCACCAAAGGTCTGAACAAACGACTCAACACCATCGACAAGCAGTCGTTCCTGGACGTGTTGACCAATCGTTGCAGTGGAAGTGGGAAGAACCGTGGGTTCCGGGTCAATCACTCGTCCGTGCTGACGTACATCCAGGAACGTGCGGCGTTGACCTACTTCTATGCCAAGCGCGTGGTCAACGAAGACGGAATCACCACGGGGCCTGTGGACGTGTAATGCCGAACCACTGCTGACACGATGAGGAAATGCGCCCCTACGTCAGTTGGGGTTATAGGCGCCTCTAGCTGTCATGCGGTTAGTAGGCGGAGACACACGAAAAAAAAAAAAAAAGATAACACTATTTAGTCAGATGCCACACAATCGATAGTCATAACGTAGCATGTCACGGACGGGAACGCTTGTAGCTGTAACACTAGTGGGAATACTCGGTCTGTATCTGTACGTCTTGTACGTCTTGTTCCGCGATCCCTTCCTTCGTTGGTGTGGTGGAGGTGTCGTCGTCGTCGCAACTAACAGTACAGTGGTCAACGCGACATTGTCGAACACCACCACCGGTGACTACTAGATGGACACGCGATGGAAACACCCCTTCACCTGTATCGTTGCGGGACCGACGGGATGTGGTAAGACTACGTTCGTGATGCGTCTGCTACGTCACGCCGCAACGATGATCGATCCACCTCCAGAGAAGATCACGTGGTGTTACGGTGTATGGCAGAGTGCCTATGTTGACAACGACCTGGTGCGATTCGAGGAAGGCTTGCCGAGCGGTGCGTTCGACGCATCGACGCGTAACCTCGTGGTCATCGATGATCTGATGGCAGAAACAGACGAACGGGTCACGACCTTGTTCACAAAAAAGAGTCATCACCAGAACACGTCCGTACTGTATCTCGTGCAGAACCTGTTTCCGAAGAACAAGGAGAGTCGTACGATCAGTCTGAACGCACACTACATGGTGATCTTCAAGAATCCTCGCGATGCGTCACAGATCGGACACTTGGCACGACAGATGTATCCGGGTCGCCTGAAGTTTGTACAGGAAGCGTTCCGAGACGCCACGTCACTTCCGTACGGTTATCTCCTCGTCGATCTGAAACAGGGCACGCTCGACGATATGCGTCTGCGCACGGGTGTCCTTCCGGACGACAGTGTCCAGTACGTGTACCAACCCAAGGTATAAGACGTCCGCGTAGCACCTCGTTCCTTCAGTCGCAGCATGCTCGTGAAGACAACAGCATGTCCGAACTCGTGAAGAAACACATCCTCTGTATACAGACGCTAAACAGATACAAGAGCACGAAATTGAGACGAGCCATCATCAGAAACGCTGACGCCGATCTGTTGTGTGCACTAGCCGAGTGTGCCTACAACATATTGAAGAAGAACTTGCCCTTGACCGACGCGCAGAGACGTGCTCTGAACGTGTACAAAACAAACCTACGTGCTTTGGCACAGAGAGACGCACCTGCAGCGAGGAGACGTCGCATCTTGCTACGGGGTAACAACCAGGGCGGAAGAGGACAGACCGGTGGTTTCCTGTCGGCACTGCTGGCACCTTTGGCAGGTGCGGTCTTGCTACCCTTGCTAAAACAGGTGCTACTCAAGTAGACAACGATGGAACACGTACGGAAGATGGCCTTGGTAGATCCACGACTGTTGGACAGTCTACGCGCACCAGCGCCGACGGATACCCTAGGACGCAAAGTACAGGTACTCGACGACGAGATGAAAGTCATACTCGACAGACAAGATCTCACCGACGGTGACAAGGTCGTCATGTATAATCAAGTGTTGCAACGTTACAACGCGTTGTCCGATCGACGCACGCGCGAACCGATACGCGTGACAACGGTCAACAAGGACACGTCCCCGGTGGTCACGGCGGTGGTGGCGGGAACTAATACGGATCAGACCCCACCGGAGGTGGGGGTGGAAGCGGAAGTCATCGACAGTGTTCCCAAACGCCTCCAGACCAAAGCCAGACGACTGATGGAACGTCTGAAACGAGACGTCGCGTGGAATGCGCGCGGAGAGCTCATGAACAAAGGCGTAGCGGTACCCGGAAGTAACGTGGTGGACCTCGTGAACGATTTGTTGCGTCATCGCAAGACCATCGGTTCTCCAACGGGGTGGGAGGTGTTTGCGCATCAACTCGGTGACATGAATCTACCCATGGAGTTGGTGGGTAACGAGGCCAGGAGACTGGCTATTCGACAGGATCAAAGGAAGCGTACCATAGAAGCGGCGGCCACACGATCGCTCAGTAGAGCGCGTCGAACGCTGCAGTGGACACCCCTCTCGCGGAGACGATCTCGAATGAGCCCGTCCACTCTACCTACCCCACCGGCGTCGACTAGTAAGACATGGGAACGTCTCGAATAAAAGAGACGCATCATCTCGATTCACCGACATAATGTGTGATCTACGGGACAGTCTAACACGTCTGTTTACCGGTGTTGCTTACAGCGGACTCCCCATCGTGTGCGGGATTACCATCGATTATATCATACGTACGTCATCATGGGGCGCCGTCGTAAACAGCTGGAGGACGTCTACTTCAACCCCACCAAGGTGGGTAGCTACGGAGGAATCGCGTCTTTGCGACGAACCGCCATACCACGCGTGCCGAGAAAAATCGTCGAACAATGGCTATCGGAACAGAACGCCTATACACTACATAAACCGGTCAGAGTTCGTTTCACGCGTCGGCGCACGATCGTCGGAGGACGGAATCAACAGTGGCAGGCCGATCTCGTTGACGTGTCCAGTCTGAAAAAAGAAAACGACGGTACAACGTTCCTGCTCACGGTGATCGACGTCTTCTCGAAAGTCGCCCGATGCGTTCCACTGAAGAACAAGTCGGCGACGTCTGTATCGAAGGCACTGAACGGTCTCTTCACCGACATTCAACCACTGTCGTTGCAGACCGATAGAGGTCTGGAATTCTATAACCGTAGCGTTCGGGGTGTATTGGACAGATACGGTATCCACCACTTCTCCACCTTCAACGCAGAGATCAAGGCGAGCATCGTGGAACGCTTCAATCGCACACTAATGTCACGTATGTGGCGATACCTGACACACAAAGAAACGTGGCGGTACATCGATATCCTTCCGGATCTGGTGCGCACGTACAACGGCACACCTCACCGCAGTATCGGGATGTCTCCGTCACAGGTGGATGCGACTAATCAGGAAGAGGTGTGGCAGCGTCTGTACGGTGGTCATCACGGTAAGGGGGTGCCCAAGTACCACGTGGGGGATCGCGTACGTATCAGCAAGGCTAAGAGACGGTTCGATAAAGGTTACACGATAAATTGGACAGAGGAACTATTCACGATACGCGAAGTCCATCCGTCCGAACCACCCGTCTATCGTCTAACGGACGATCTCGGCGAGATACTGGACGGTACCTTCTACGAACCGGAGATACAGAAGGTGACGGTTCCGGTCGATAAACTGTACCGTGTGGAATCGATAGTACAGCGTCGCAAGGTAGGCAGGCGACGGGAGGTGTTGGTGAAATGGGTCGGATATCCTTCGAAGTTCAACAGCTGGATCGATGCCAAGGGTCTCGTCGGACTATAAAGACTAATTGTGCGTCTGTTACGATGTCAGTCGTCCACGTATGACAGACGAGACAACATCACGCATCACCGTTAGTAACGAAGAAGAAGAAGAAGAAGAAGAAGAAGAAGACGACGTCGACACTCTACCGCCACCTCCACTACAGAAAGAGAGGACTCCGTGGCACATATTCGGTACAGCGTGTCCCAAAGAGGAGATCGTCTTTCTGTGTCAGATCGTCGTCTTGTACACGGTCATCTTGGTCAGCATCTACAACCTGACGTTTGGTCACCACGATCCGACTCTGTGGACGGCCCTGTTGAGTAGTTCGTTGGGTTACCTGCTACCCAGTCCGACGTTGAAACAACAACAACATGGAACCGAGTGATTTCTATCTCACGTTGCCCAGCAATGCTTCCATGCACACGCACCCCACCAACACGCTGACCCACTACATCACGACGCTACCGAAACGTATCCTACTACGGGGACAATGGGAATGCGGTCTGGTGGAGGTACAGTATCCACACAGTTGGTACAACATCGTAGACGATGACGCGGGGTTCGCTGTGACACTACCGATAGACGAAGAGCACCCACGGTCCCTGCACACGAAGACTGTCCGAATCGGAACCGGATACTATAAAGATCCGTGGTCACTGATCCTCTCCATTAACGCCTCTCTACGTCGTGTGGTGGGAGAGGGACGAGTGAAACTGAGCTACAACATCATTACGCATAAGGTATCGGTGCACATGGCACCGAATACCGTCTTCCGTGCTGCTATACTGACTGCCGTTCTCGGCTTTCGTACCACTACGCTGGACTATCTCCCGAAGGATCCCGCTGCACCCGATTTCAAGGTATTGATCACGGAAGCCAACACCGTGATCACCATGGAACGAGGACTCGACTCACTCTACATCTACACGGATGTCGTGGAACCACGAGTTGTTGGTGACAGTCTCGTGCCGCTGCTGCGCATCATCCCGGTGAGCGGTCGCCATGGCGACATCGTATCGAAGACCTTCGATAAGATTCACTACGTACCCGTGCTCTACAAAGAATTTGGCACGATCGAGATAGATATAAGAGACGACATCGGAAATCGCGTGCCATTCGAGGTTGGTAAGGTGACGGTGACACTTCATTTCCAACGGCAACGGACGGCACTGTTCTAGAGAGAGAGAGAGAGAGAGAGAGAGAGAGATGAATTACACCGACTACTACGATCGTCAAGCGGGAGGTGCGATTCCTTATTTCGTGGGTGCCCGACACCAACGGGGACACGGTCTGGGAAGTCTATTCGGAAGTCTACTGCGTAGCGTCATGCCACTCGTCAAGAGAGGAGCCGTGTCGTTGGGAAAGAGAGCTCTGTCGACCGGCGCACGCATAGCCGACGACGTCCTGTCGGGACAGAACATCAGAACGGCCGCCAAACGTCGCGTCACCACTGCCGGTAGAGATATGATGAGTGATCTCTTGACCCCTGGCGTGCGACCCCGTAAGCGTATAAGACGCACATACCCTGCGAAACGAGTCAGTACACCAGCGAGACGTCGGAGGAAACAGCAGAAACCGAAGGTACGTCGTGAACCCGATATATTCGACGATGGCGTTCGTTCATAAACTATCGTGTGAGGGACTCAAGAGCGAACTCGATCTCTTCACCGTACCTCTGACTCAGACCGCCATCATCGACAGTCACACGGTCCATCACCAGCCGGTGTCCTCGCTCGACTCGGGTGGACCGATCGAATTCGTCGTACCCGGTTCGGGAGACGATTACTTGGATCTCGCCGACACGAAACTACACGTTCGGGCGAAGGTGACGCGTGCCGACGGAAGTGATCTCGATCCCGCCGATCCCGTCGCTCCCGTGAATAACTGGCTCCATTCGCTGTTCGGTCAGGTCGATTTCTACCTGAACGGAACGCTCGTGACTCCCTCGACCAACACGTATCCGTACCGTGCCTACATAGAGACACTGCTCAGTTACGGTGACGATGCCAAGGAGACGCAACTGACGAGTCAGATGTGGTACAAGGACACGGCCGGTCGTATGGACGCCGTCGTCATTGATGGTGCCGATCCGACAGCCAATGCGGGGTTCGTTGCCAGACGTCACATGATCGCCCAGAGTCGTGTGGTCGACATGATAGGTCGTGTCCACGTCGACCTCTTGCTTCAGGATAAACTCCTCATCAACGGTGTCGAACTCAAGATGCGTTTCGTACGCAGCAAGGATGCGTTCGCACTCATTGCTGGTGGAGCCAACCCCGCCTACAAGATACAGATCGTCAACGCTACACTGTTCGTCAAGAAAGTCACCCTGAACCCGAGTGTGCAGATGGCACACATCAAAGCCCTCGAAAAGGCCACCGCCAAGTATCCGCTGCGACCTGTCGAATGCAAGGTCTACTCTATTCCCACAGGTACCCATTCGTACACGCGCGAGAACCTCTTTCTTGGTACTATTCCGAAACGTCTCGTGATATGCTGCATCGATAACGACGCCTACAACGGATGCTACAACAAAAATCCCTTTCACGCTAAAAACAACAACATCAACTTCTTCGCCGTGTACGTCGACGGACGACAGATACCCGCCAAACCATTCCAGCCCGACTTCGACAACAACCTCTTTGTCAGATGCTACCATAACCTGTTCACCTCGACGGGTAAGGCGTGGCAGGACGAAGGGAACGGCTTGACTCGCTACGACTTCCGACACGGCTACACCTTCTTCGGCGTGGACCTCACCCCCGATGCGTGCGACGACTGCTGCTTCCATCTGGTACAAAAGGGCAACTTGCGCGTCGAGATTCATTTCCTCAACGCGCTGACAACCACTGTGAACGTCATCGCCTACGCCGAGTTCGAGAAGGTGCTGGAGATCGACAGGAATCGTAACGTCATCTACGACAACTGATGGAAACCATACAGCTCGTCCGTCTACTCACCCGCGATACGCACGCCCGTGTCGTCATGCGTGGGATCGTACCCAAAGACGTACTCAACGAACTCCAGATAGACGCTTACCCCGTTGCCTTCGTGTGCAACACGCACGACACGGGTAAACCCGGAGAACATTGGATAGCTATCTACGTAGATGCCAACGGTTGCGGTGAATACTTCTGCTCTTACGGCTTGCCGCCACGACACGTCGAGTTTCGACGTTTCTTGAATAAACATTGTGTAACGTGGACTCATAATACTAAGAGACTGCAGAGTCCCGTGTCTAACGTTTGTGGACGATACTGTGTTGCTTATCTCATGTTTCGATGTCGTGGACTTGTCATGAAGGATTTCGTAAAAGGTTTCGGCACTGATCTGGTAGCAAACGATTGCCGCGTATTCGATTGGCTTAAACAACTGCAATAACCGTGTTTCATTAACGAACGATGTCATCATCATCATCATCATCATTAACGATTCGAGCCTATGGCGCGGTGGTCACACACCCGTAAGCTCACGACCTCTGACGCGGTGTTCACTCACCCGTAAGTCGTACCATCATCGTCATCCCACGAGCCACTGGCGTGGTCGTATTGACCCCTAAGCTCACGACCTCTGTCATAATGTTCACTCACCCACAAGTCTTGATGTTCGTGTACTTCGCTTAATAAAACACGGTTTCATATTATACGCTTGTATCATTCGTCAATAAAATACGTGTGCACTCGCATACTCTTGTGTTTCGTTAGTTCTTTCATACACGCACATTCATACACAACTAATACCTCTCTACACTCCTCGTTATCATTAACAACCTAATCAACTTTCAAACTGTAGTTTTAATAGTTATTCCCTTAGTACTAATTCTTCATACATACATACATCACATGTTTTAAAGTCCGAGTCGCTAGGTGGCGCTACGGGTACTTAGGTACAATTCTTTCCGCTAGGTGGCGCAGGTCACGTGACTACTCACGCAGGTCACGTGACTACTCATGCTCAGGGGGGAGGCTTTCGAAACCTCCCGAATATCGCTTAAACACCGCAGAATACACATCCAAAAACGCCTACATACTACTCTCGTGTAAGAAAACCTATCCAGCTTCGATCATCTAGTTCTGACCTGCTTTTCGTTCCTAGAGTCAACACTAACATTGGAACTAGGGCTTTTTCTGTTGTTGCACCAACTCTTTGGAATATGCTCCCTCTTAGTGTTAGATCAGTTGAAAATATTACAAAATTCCGTCGTCATTTAAAACCTTATTTTTACAACCTTGCTTATCCACCGTAGCTCCCTAGCGCCTTGACTCATCTGTTGACAACAGAAATACTACTTATGGATTTCGAGATCGACCAATCCTTTTGTTTTGATGCGCTTCTGAGCTTGGTTTCCAAGAATTTAGGCGCAATAGAAGTTATCTGATTATTATTATTATATACATGCATGTATGCATGCATACGCTAGCTCGATTAAAGTTAGATAGAGTACCATGACACTAACTGTTGCATATTTGTTGACATAATCGAGATCGAAAGTTGAAAATGCAAAAATCCATCCTTACTCGAAATAATTTATTTTCCGTAGTACGACTTACGTATCACTGCGGCATCACCATTAAGTGTATTATTGGGCCATGTTCTATAGGGCCACACGTTTGGTTTGAAAACAGATTATATGCATAGCAGTACGTAACTGTTGATCATATAACTTGATTTACATATTTTATTGAATACATATTCGAAGGCAGAAGTTTATACATATTATTTATAGGCTAATGGTTGGCACGGCTTCTAAAGTAGTTATTAGGTTAATAAATCGTATGTATAACTTATTTGTTCTGTATATGACATTACAAATGCATAAGACATATAGGTTTACGTATTCACACAACATTTCATGCAAATCTGCCAATCCATTTTGCCGTAAGAGGGAAATGAAATATGTATGGTACTGTTCCCATTTGCAGATACAAGATGGGAGTACGTTTATGTTTTGATGTACCTTCAACATATACAACCAGTACAGAAGATATCTAAAATGACAGAAATATAGCAAATTGCACATAGTTTCATAAGAAAGTAAAACATTAATCATCTATGTCATTAAAACATTACCAAAACTGAAGTAAAAAATATTGTGGAAAAATAAGCATTTTTTTTGCATTTTCCTTGACATTCCCCGTATATATTTTTGTCAATAATAATAATAGAAAGATTATGTAAGTATTGCCGTACTCAAAATTTTATTACGAACAACTTTTATTAATACCACTTTAAGATCCAGTCAGTAGATTTGGCTGTAGGACACGAGTTTGGAATAGCTGGACTTCTGCTTGAAAATGCCAGCCATGTTTAAAGATGGCGTCCAAAAAGGTAACAAGCTACGCTTCTGAAATGTACATCACGCATTTTCGGACACCTCAGATATTTGTTTAATTGAAAATCATAGTGGGAATTAGTCCCTCAATTTGAGAATTAAATCTTGTCTGGCTCCTGGTTTATAAGCACGCATATGAAACAATGTGATTCGTCGTATTGCGAATAGCTATAATAAGCAATATAAAAACCGTAACAAAAAACTAAATTACATATATAATACGATCTCTTTTGCATTAATGTGCTATATCCACGTGCAATATCTTTGTACAATGACCATTGCACCAATCATGTTGTTATGCTTGCATTGTGTAACTACGGACGCGACGTTTAAATGTGCCGTAATATGTCTATCAGGAAGTTGTAATCACGGGTTGCGTTGTCTTCAGCACATGTTGTAGACCACGTTTTTACGGTCGCAACCGTTTGTCAATCAGTTTTAAATTTACATGTTCGTCTGCTAGTATGTGCGCGACGACGTAATGGTTTCACAGGCACGCACACGTCATTTTGAACGCGACAATCCGGTCATAATCGAACGTGTGCGATTACGTAATCATAGCTTCACACCCGTATAGCACAGGACATATTTCATGCGTATACAAAATACGAGGAACACTACTTCACTGGTGACGCCGACCGACTGCTGACTTTTGCACACGGAACTAGCTACATTTCAACGAACTCGAACAATCTCGTTGCGAACTGTGACATTGCTTCTGGTGGTGTGAGTTACACTCCGATGAGCAGACCGCTGAAACTGCTGTCGCTAGTCAGGTACACGTGGCATAGCGTGTCGTTGTCGACGAAGACGGACACGTACTGTCCTTTCTGAAAGCAACACACAGTAGCGTGGATAGAGAATGCCGGGATGCATTGATGTTTATGACGTCATATCAGTACAAGGAGAACATTTTCTCACACTCTGTCTACCGGCGTTTCTGCATAACGGTACTACTATATTTAACAATAATAATAACCTATATTTATATTGCGTCGTATATCCTGAAATAAAATATGTTTAAAGGCGCTAAATTACAATATAATAGTGATGCTTACGTATAGGTAAGTGTACTTCTTTACTTATTCACTTACTTACTCTCCACTTATGAGGTCTTTTTCCAGTGGGAAAAAAACTTACCTTTTACTCTGTTATTGTTACCACGAAACACAAATCGCTTTGACGCCACCTATCGGATTGAATATTTATTAACGCACTGTGGCGCTGTTGTGGCTGTCAGAACCGGGCAGCATATTTGAGCCAATACTACACGTATTTTGGACTTAATGGACTTATAAGACGACACTATAATATAAAACCGAACCTGAAGATGTAGTAGTCCGTTACGCGTCAGAGAGACGACTTCCTCCCGACTGATGCGTCGCGGGTACTTGATGGATGTTTCGGCCCTCAACACACTGCAACAAGTAATAAATAATAATTACTTGCATTTACTTTACAAAGCGCCATATCCATAACTGTTCGCAGTATTTTACATGAACCTAATAAAATCGAACAACTTGAAGTAATAATATAATAATAAATATGATTAAAAAGTTGAAACACATTAGACAGAATGATAATGAAATGTGCACAGATTGTCAACATAGTTTCAAGTTGTTTAAAATAAATTAAGATAGATGAAAAATCAATACAAGATAATAAGATGATGCTGCATTCAGTGAACGGAAACAAACTCATCTTGTTGGAGGTCTACGCAACTAGAAGAGTTTGTAAAAAGGTTCATTTGTAACGAAATTGAATAATATCATACCAGTTGTTTACTTGTAACATTTTATTGAACACCGATAATCTGTCGTTCATGGGCGGCGCCATGCTGCTAGATAATCACACGCCACTAGGTCTTCTTCCGGTTGGAGGTGCCAATAGTGTGGCCTTCGGTAACAATAACCTGTTCGGAAATCGCCAATTTTCGCGGCTGCGCATGTGCGAAGATGGAATTGTGGGGAGCATTTCGTTCAAAATATAAATGTAGACAGATGAATCTATAGCAAAAAGTATTTGTTTGCTGTATCTTTGGACTGCCGGTTGATTTAAGGTAATTGTATGTTTGTTGCCTGTGCAATATAAAACTAGCTTTGACCGCAGCCATCACAGTTGTTCTTTTCATTGTCTGCTTAAAATAAAGTGTATCATATTTTCCTGCTTTTCACCTGAATATAAAAGTGTACCTCCGTTTCGGAATTGACGAAAATGCGATAAATCAATTATGAGTTAGTGTAACCTCCACAATTTTGAGCTAAACAGGAATTCGACGCGTCATTGAATAGTCAAGGCTAAAAGCTCTACACGTGTTGATTGCAATTGCAAACGATTGTTTTGTGCCAACTATATTAGGTGCATTTACCCCACAAAAATGCATTTGTTTCCCTTTAAGTAGGCCCACGTGCGGTAACAAATAAATGCATGTTTACAACTGTCTTGAAATAGTCAAGAGATGTTCGTGGAGTGACATTAGTACAGTGGTGTAACTGCACAAATGCGTCCAGCTGCACTTATTAGTGAATCTATGGCGAACGGAGGGATGTTAATTTGCATTAGCTTAAAAGTACCTGTATTACACACAATTTAACAACTTTGCCATCACTTTAAGAGCAGAAACCCCAGATGGCAAATAAACAAGGAAGTCATTCGTTAGTCCAGAATCCAACATTATCTTTATGTATATGTAACCAGCCGTTCTGATGTGTTTGGCTATTTTGTTTATAAGCATATTCACGCTGCCAGCATTTAAACAACCCAACCTGTTCCAGTCATTTATGAAAACATATGTGAAATGAATAGGCTAAAGATCACGGCGGCTAAACTACTTCTTAAGGCGTCTTTTGTAACTTTGGTCTCTCGATTCTCGGATAATTGTAGTTGCTCTCATCTGTACTCTTTCTATCGTTAGCCCCATATAATGTCCTTACGATAAAGGAGTCGCGCGGCAGCTGCTGCCCTCTGGCGGAAAGTTGCGGGGGCAGCTGCTGCCATCAGGTGGCGGTTACCTTTCAGTGCACTGCGACTGGACGCAGATGTGAACCGTCAGGGTCGTGTGTCGACGCGAAGTCCGGTGTCGCTTGCATTTGACACTGGCGACCGCAACAATGGCGAACTGGTACACCCCGGATACGGGTGCGTAGAAACGACCGTCGGTCAAGTGGAAGTCATCGCCGCGCCGGAAGGTGCCACCACTGTTTCCCTACAGACATGAGGAGAGGCACTGCCATTGACGCCATCTTTCTTGAAATGTTTTCTCTCTCTTGTTGTAACGGTTGCCTTTGTGTGTTCATTCAAGGCACGTTTGGCGGTGGGTAGGAATAATATTTTAGTACGTTTTTATGATAGAATTTTTGAGTCAAGGACTAACTAGTTTGACAAAGAATAGTCGAATTAAAGGGATATTGTTTATTCAATGACACGGAATTGGCTAGGTTGGTAATTATTAACAGGCACTTTGTTGAATTGTTTGTTTTGACTGAGGAATATCGCCACTGCACTGAGCAGCTAACAGTTTTGTGGTTACACCCCGGCATCAATTATAATTATTGCTAATAAAGTTGCGGTTTGTTTTAATTTCTTGGAAGAAAACTTCAAATTACGAACACTGTTTCGTGCTTATTAAATGCAATTTTTCGAACAGCATAAATATGATCATATTTATTCCAATCTTAAGAACACCAAAATTTATATTCGTTAATACGAGGATGTGCAGTTGAAAACACGAGGAACATATAACGTCTCATTAAAGACAATCAAGTGAACCTGACGTGTGTCGTTATCTGAACTGTTATGGGGAACTGAAAAGGAACAAGTTATGGACCATATTCGAACCTTTACTTGTACTAGTTTGTACTAGTACACGGACACATTTGAAAGAAACTTACGTAGTGTTAACAGTTACGTGGATACTTGCATGAACTGTTAAACCTATGCGTACTGGAAGCGAGCTCCTGGTCTCTCAAACTAAATATATTCTGTTCTCTGACCACGTCTTGTTAATTATTCTTCTTTAAACGCACAACATGCTTGCCCATTCTTCACTGTTGTTACAGGCGTCGGAACCGGAGGGGGGGGTTGGGAGGCTTAAATAAATATTTTGGTGGGGGCTGGATATATGTCTAGCCCCTAAAATTTCGGGAAGGGGTGCAGTTGGAGGTTTTTGGTGATCCTCAAACGAGGATGTGCAGTTGAAAGGTTTGGGGAGCCTCAGCCCCCATATTCACCAAGTTGCGACGACCCCTATGTTTGTGATTTACCTTTCTACTCCAAGAAAAAGACGGGCTTTCATAGCAAGACACAATCTTCAGAATACACGCGAATGTGAGATAAAACAGACGTTCGTGTGCTTCATCTACCCATACGAAAGCACACGTTTGTTTGTTTGTTTTACCTGCTCATACGGCGCTACTTCGACTTTGCCTCGCCACTCCACATACAGCTTGCTCTGCAGCCGGCACTGGAAGGCGACGGAAAGCCGAGTCACAGAGCCGAGGAGGGAGGTGTCGTTGTACTTGGGAAACGGTGTCAGGGATGTCGTACTGTCGTTGCCCCATAGTGACCACGTGCTATCACTGCCTGGCGGTCGTGTGCTCTCGTTCCAGGTCTACACGACAAACGAGAAACTAAGATAACTACTATCAAACACACTGTCAACAAGTAGGCCTACAACGTGTAATGCTGGTTGTTATGTTTTTCAACTGTTGGCACGTTAGTTCACGTGAATTCGAAAATAGTTTAATAACCATTCCAAATCTTGAGGGGCACCTTTGAATCATAGACCCTACGCATTTTGGAAAAACTGAATATATGTATAAATTAGTTCAAAATGTTAGTTTATTTTATCCAAATAAATACTGTAAATAAACAAATCCGCTTACTCGTTCACCCAATATCGCTCGCGTCTCTCGGATAACGATATCTGTAACATATAAAATATATTTAGCGACAAAAAATAGTGACAGCAATACGTGACGCGGTGACATAGACATTTAACAGCAATACGTGACGTGGTGACATAAACACTGGACATGATTACGAGATATGGTGACATCGACGTGTGACAGCAATACGTAATGTGATAATGTCGACATGGGACAGTAATACGTGACGTGGTTACGTCGACATGTAACAGCAATACATAACTTGGTGACGTGAACATGAGACAGCTATACGTTAAACATGGGAAGAACACATCCAAGTACAGACGTGATGACGGCGTCGATACGTGCCTTTGATCTTGTTGCTCATGCGGTTCATGAGCACGTCGATTGTGATGGCAGCAGCGGACGACCCTGGAGGACCGCGATTACTCGGAGGACTTGCCGGACCAGGAGGACCTCGCTGAAACGTGCAAGGCACAGTTTAGGAATGGTCTTACAGTCCAAAAACCATTATGCGTTGAGTTGTATTGTATCGTTTCAATCCTACCCCATCAATACGTGGTATTTTACGATCTAAAGTTGTTAATAGCGTCAGTTTGCATTAACATATGTTTTATTCGCTAGGTGGCGACACCATAGCAACAACTATCCCCGCAGTACTAGACATTATACCAAAAACACTACAAAACAGTATTTTGTGACTTTGCGCACTAAAGCGACCACCCCTTACGTGTGGTGCGGTGTGTGTGCGTGTGTGCGTGTGTGCGTGTGTGTGCGTGCGCGTGTGTGTGTGCGTGTTGTTGCGTGCGTGCTTATGCGTGTGTGCGTGCGTGTGCGTGCGAATGTGTGCGGTTGCGTGCGTGCTTGCTTGCGTGCGTGCGGTTGCACCTACGTCATTGAACAACCCGACGTACCAAAGTGCGCTTCATTTTGCGCTTACGAGAACGACGATCGTCATTTCTCTCTGACCGACGAACGAAGCGCAGCCAACTGCGCTTAGGATCAAACTTCTTCTGTGCCTGGACAGGGCGGAAAGAACATGTAGGATAACAGCGGGCACAAGCGTGCATTTAATTCTTGAAACGAATTGGGTTAATAGAACAGCTAGACAATCATTACACTTATTATACGTTCTGTCCATTACGTTGAGTGTCGATGTGATTGTGGTAGCGTTTCACAAGTACACACACACACTATTACGACGTTACGGCGGCACTATTTCGTCACGTCATGACGCTGTCAAAGATTTCAAAATGACGTGTGCGATGACGACGGAAATATTGTTTAAAACTTTAAGTCATTGCGTATACAATAGCGTATGGACAGTTCGGTTGTCTTAAAACCGAATGACAACCGACTGCGACGGTAGAGAACATAGTCCACAACTTTGAATTAAGGAAATTGATTTGGCGTGTGAACAAAATATAACACGACATGCCTACATTTACGGTTTGTATTTCGCTGTAATCGTACTCGACGGCTGTCGGAATAGTCTAAATAAACGGACGCGGCCTGCGGCAACAAGAACATGGCGAAATGGTTACCAAACACCATGCAAGAAATGTGGTGCTGAATGCAGTGGAGAGGCGAGAAGATTGTTCGATTAGAATGGACGTTGATAACCCATAATGAAGAGATATACACGAGGAGCTAGAAGAAAAAGATATATGTCTACCTTTAACAAATCCGCCCTCTTGTACGGACCGCATGACAAATAAGAGACCACATCGTAGACTGAGAAGGAACAAAAATTGTAGACAGGAAAGCGAACCGAAGAATATAAAACATAAAAGAAGCCATATAAGGATACTTCTTCACTTCATTTCACTTTTCTCATAACCCGTTAGGATCATTTGGGCACCACTGCCGACTTCTTAACCAGCTCTCTCCACTTTCTCTGTTCTCCGCAGCACTCTGGGAGTCGGCGAACTCCAGTCCCGTCCAGTCTTTGATGTTGTCTTCCCATCTCATTTTCTCTCTACCTCTTCTTCTCCCCCCTCTCACGGTACCTTGCAAGATGGTCTTTGCTAGGCCAGATGATCGTGAGATGTGGCCGTACCACTTCAGTTTACGCTTCTTCACTGTTGTAAGGAGGTCTTCGTAAGGTCTGATGGCTTGTTTGATCTTGTTTCGAACGCTTCATTAGTAACATAAGGATTAGAAAGACCAAAACACCAATCAGTCGAGACGATGGTAATTATGATATGTCCGACGAGTCAGTAGACGTCACGTGCATTAAAGACGTTTGCGTGATACGCAGACGAAAGCCTAGACAATGTAATTTTCGTCTAGGATGTGTCAAAAAGAAATTTTTGATTTGTTGTCGTTCCGTTTTGTAAAACTAATTAAGCGGGACAGAATTACCCCACGCCCAGTACGCTAGACAAGACAGTCGTGTGCATACAACTGATAACCGTTATCAGCACGTGATAATATGCACAGTTAGATTGCTGATTACTGATAAGATAACACTCAAAATTACCAACGTCACAGAATAATTATGGCGTTATATGTACCGTCAGTATCAATATAGACAAGACGCTCTCGCTGCTTTGCTCCAGGAGCTAGTTCTTGGCCGCAGTTAATGTAGTCTGCATTTTATCCACAGTGTTGGGTATTTTACTTCGCCTCCACAGGCATAATAAAGTGGAATCACTGCCCAAGTTTCGAAACGGTAGTAGGGGCATTTGAACTCATGTCCTCTCGACTCCTCAGCCAAACCGTATATCGCCGTCTAGCAAACTGGGTTTGTCTGTCATTCTCCAACAGTTACCATATGAAAGATCCACAGGGTCAGACGAGAATCACACGGGTCGCGGTCAGGTGAGAGTTGCACGGGTCACGGTCAGACGAGAATCACACGGGTCACGGTCAGGTGAGAGTTGCACGGGTAATGGCCAGGTAAGAGTACAATTCACGGTCAGTCGAGAGTAACACAAGTCAATGCACACACACTCACACACGTACGCACGCAGGCACGCGCACGCACGCACACACATACACATACGAGAGTCCCACAGGTCGCGGTCAGTCGAGTATAACACAGGTCACTCTACTGACAACATTTATTAATCAGAGGAACTGTAGCCTAAAAATGAACCCTCCCACGCCGTCGCACCCCAAGCGGGACATCCGACCTGGGAGGAACCCAACAATCTGATTACATTCGCAGGAAGTCGACACCCCTTGATACTACATGCTACATCACGGACGCACGTCACGATTCTATAGTTGGTTCCTTCACCGGAGTCTTATTTACTTATTTAATCGAGTGAGGGATTATCTCAGAACGTCGATGTCCGATATCAGAAGAAATTACTTTCATCTCACCTCAGCCCCCCAAACGATATTAGGGTATTAGTATATTACCAGTATCGGTCCGAAGCGTAAAATATCGACGTCCGGCGCTAGACGAAACTAGCTCTAACCGATACTCCCCCAAACGAAAGTAATTTTGTGTGATATCGTGCATCGACGTTCTAGTCTGGTGGCCAACTAGAAAAAGGAGCTTAGAAAGAGACTTTTGTAGGGCACCCCGTACAGCAAAGGTTTGACCTGCCAGAGTTGTTGTTTATGACCCAAGACTCCTTGTTCAGGTGGATGTCACTTGTGAAAATTTGTTTCTTGGCTTTGCAGCCATTTAGAAAAATGGCCACCAGATCCAATGCCCTCATATAATAATAACTGCGTCACCTAAAACCATATTTCTGGTGTAAATTAGTAGATTTTAGGGTGTCAAAGATTTCAAATATTTTAAATTTGAACTTCTAGGATATCCACATCTGCCGTTTTTAAAGTTGGCGGTCGTCAATACAAATATCTTTGCAACTACATCACATAGAGCAGATATTTTATGTTAATATATAGGCTTGTGGACAGCGGTTTTAAAAATAGTATATTTAACCTTCGCTGACATTGACATGTCCGCCATTTTTAAAGATGGCGCCCGCCAAAGCCTATCATTCCCCTATCGTAATCTAGAGCCGCGTGGTTAACGTCCAAACAGAGTTTTCAATTAAGGCAAATATCCCGCTTTATGTATAGGCACCGGGCGTCAGAAAGAGGACTGTAACATTTAACAAAGAAGCATGCCTTTTCTGCCAAGAGTACGGGAAGCTTAGAATTGGACAACATTCCGGAATCACTGTGGATGTGTTCCTGGAAAGGAAGAAAGATAGACATCAAGACCATGAACTTATGCAGCGTATACAAGATAACTATGAAAGCCTTGTCGCTGGTGAGGTTAAGTACCATACATACTGTTTTAGTACATTTACTAACAAAACCAACTCGAAAGGAGTACAGTTTGATAAACAAACACTTCAGTTTGGTCAGGCTCCTGAACTTGCCCAAGATACTCTTACCAGTGAAACAAAACAGGAACAATTACGAGCAACTCGAACGCATATTCCAAAGGTTGACTGCCAGCGGATTGTAATCAGGTCACACGACTCAGATGTTCAGGTATTGGCTATCCACTATGCATCGCAATTGTCTGAGGAAGTGAGGATATCAGCAGGGACTGCCAGTAAGCCGATATACATCCCAGTGCATGCAGTCACAAATAGCCTTGGGCAGCAGTACTGTCAAGGTCTGCCAGCTTTGCATGCCGTTTCTGGTTGTGACACGGCAAATGTTTTATGTGGACACGTAAAAACCAATGCATGGAAAGTGTACCAGCAGGCCTTTCTGATCTTTGCATATTTCTAATGAGCAATGAAACAGAATCGCCAGTAGAACAGTTCGTAGTCCATTTATATGACAATAATTCTTCCCTGGGAGTAAATGAACCTCGCTATCAGATGTTCTCCAAGAAACAGAGCAGCACAGAACACTTGCCACCCACAAAGGATGCACTGCATCATCACCTCCTCAGGGTCAACTTCCAAGTTGAAGTGTGGCAACAGGCACATGTACCTAAACCAGCTTTACCGTCTCCTGTTGGCAATGGTTGGCGGAGAGTTGATGGTGAACTGAAGCCAGAGCTTATGAGCCATGACCCAGCACCTGTGGCATGTACTGAGTTGGTGCACTGCTCTTGTGCAACACCCAAATGATGCTACATGCAAAATCAGGAATGTACAGACATGTGCGCATGTCAAAATGGTGAAGACTGCTTCAATCCTGTGAAGTATCTGCAACTCGACTCTGACATCATTTTCAGACACAGGAGATGACGAGGATGTTGCTGATTAGTTTTACAGTTATGAGTAAATACTGTCTTGTTGCTTGTGATTTCATAACAACGAAGATAATGTCTATGCTGCTGATTAGTGTCGACATTATTAGTACATATTTTTGTTTGTGATATTTGACTATCCTTAGTTTCCTTGTCAACTTGAACTGTATATCTATTTAAAATGTTGTACTCTCTTCCAACCCGCACCGGCCAGCGTGGAAGGGTAGGCCAACAACACCAGCATGCAAAATACAATGAAGCCAAGGCCCTCAGTCCCCAGCAGCATCGAAAGAGTGTATGACCAAGGAGGCGGTTCGGGTCAACTAGGGCTAC
This sequence comes from Paraescarpia echinospica, assembly GCA_020002185.1. Taxonomy (NCBI): domain Eukaryota; kingdom Metazoa; phylum Annelida; class Polychaeta; order Sabellida; family Siboglinidae; genus Paraescarpia; species Paraescarpia echinospica. Next base: position 21,702,130 of record CM034537.1, on the reverse strand, counting down.
GTGCACGGGGTGCTAAGAATCTCTGGGTAAAGAAGAGCCGCCGAGAGAAGGTAAGTAGACTGAAGATAGCAACATATAACGTAAGAACACTACTAAGAGATGAACAGATACAAGACCTGGAGGAAGAACTTAGGGAAACCAAGTTGGTATGAGATGTGATCGGGATCGGAGAAGTCAGAAGAAGAGAGGAATGCTTTACTACCTTACAAAGCGGCCATCTACTATACCATTCCACAGCGAACAACGGCCAAGCTGGAGTAGGCTTTCTCATAAACAAGAAATAGAAAGACAATATAGTGAGAGTTAACAGCATCAGCCCCAGAGTAGCAGAACTTGTTCTATGCATAACAAAACTCTACAAACTGACATCATACTTAGAAAAAGACACAGACAACTTCTACAACGACATGGATGAGACCTTAGAAAAGCCAACCTACTACACGATAGTGATGGGAGACTTTAATGCGCAAGTAGGGAAGCGAACAAACATTTCAGAAACGGCAACAGGCAAATTTAGCCTAGGTGTGAAAAATGAAAGAGGCGACACCCTGGTAGAATGGGCAACATCAAGAAAGTACAAAATCATGAATACCATGTTCCAGAAGAAAGCAGGGAGGAGATGGACATGGAAAAGCCCAAATGGAGAAACGAAGAACGAAATTGACTACATCCTGACAAACAAGCCAGCCATGGTCACTGACGTAACTGTCATCAACCAAGTCAACATTGGAAGTGACCACAGAATGGTAATGAGCAACATCAAACTGAACGTCAAGGCTGAAAGGAAGAAGTTGGTAAACAAGAGACCACCGAGTGTAGATACCACACAAATCGGAAGAAAAAAGATTGAATTCCAACTCGAACTGCGAAATCGATTCGAGACACTACAGGAACTAGACGACATCGACACCATGAGCGAAAACATCACTGAGATGATCCAACTAAGTGCGACAAGTGTAGCCAAAGCAATCAACAGGTATGTAATGACGAGAATATAGTCACGGACACGAGCACTAATGAAGAAACGACAAGAAAAGGTGGATAACGGCGACCGTAAAAACCAAATAGAGTACACAGAAATATGCAAAATCGTCAAAACGAAAGCGGACATCAGAAAGTACAAACAAGAGATCATACGAGAAACGATTATGTCATCAAAGAGCCTGAAGAAAGCAAAAAGAACGCAGGCGCTAGGCCGAGACAGATTGATTATACCTATAGACAAGTAGAGTAAAGAAATACAAGACCAAGAAATGATCATGGAACGAATAGAAGAATTCTACACCGAGCTATATGACAGTGAACAGAATACCATAATTCACACCGACCCGAAATAGGTACCAGAGATAACACCATGGGAAGTGGATGCTACACTAAGAGATATGAAGAATGGGAAGACATCAGGCAACGACCATGTAAACATTGAAACATTAAAAGCAGGAGAAGATATAATCTCGAAGACACTGGCTAAGCTGTGTACTAAATGCTTATCAGAAAGACGAATACACACCACTTGGAAGAACATAAAGATGCTGATAATCTTCAAGAAGGGAGATAAGAAAGACATAAAGAACTACAGACCGATATGTCTGTTATCAAACATCTACAAATTACTCACATATATACTAACGAATAGATTAGAGAAAACACTGGACGAAAACCAACCACGAGAGGAAGCAGGATTCAGAAGCAGGTATTCAACAACAGACCACATACACGTCGTAAACCAACTGAAAGAGAAGTGCCGAGAATATAATATCCCACTCTGCATCGCTTTCGTCGACTACGAGAAGGTTTTCGACTCGGTGCAAACTCAAGCAATACTGACCTCCCGTCAAGAACAGGGGATAGAAGATGTGTACATCGATATCCTGAAAGACATCTACACCGACAGCTCGGTGACAGCCCACCTACACAAAAAGAGCAACAAGATCAACATCAAAAGAGGAGTACGACAGGGTGACACCATATCGCCCAAGCTGTTCACGGCAACACTCGAAAGCATATTCCGAAGACTGACCTGGAAAACCAGAGGTTTGATGATAGACGGAGAATATCTAAGCCATCTTCACTTCGCCGACGACATACTCATATGCGCTACTACACCGCAAGAACTACAAAACATGCTGCAGGAGCTAGCTGATGAAAGTGAAAAAACAAGGTATCAAGATGAACATCTCGAAGACAAAGGTGATGCTAGAAAATGACACACCAATATATATCAACACGACGCAGATAGAGAACGTTGAATGCTACGTCTATCTGGGACAGTGATACAGTATCAGAAACAAAAACCAAGACAAGGAGATTCAGAGAAGGATCACTGCCGGCTGGACAGCATTCGCCAAACACCGCGACATCTTCAAGGGTAACTTTGGAACCTGCTTGAAGAGACAAGTCTTCAACTCATGCGTACTTCCAGCGATGACATACGGCGCAAAAACATGGGCACTCAACATCCAGGCAAAGAATAAGGTAGCAGCCGCACAAACAAAGATTGAAAGAAGTATGTTAAACATCACATATTGAGAGAGAAAAACAAACATCTGGGTAAGGCAGACGACAAAGGTCATAGACGATATAGAACAAATCAGAAGACAGAAGTGGAACTAGGCAGGGCACACCAGCAGACTACGAGATAACCGATGAACATCGCGTATCACAACCTGGAGACCTTACGAAGGGAAACGATCTAGAGGAAGATCGGCGATACGGTGGAGAGACAAACTAGACGAGTACTGGAAGGGCACCATCTGGCAGAGGATAGCGCAAGACAGGCAGATTTGGAAACGACATGCTGTCCACGGGATACTACGGCTGCACAATGATGATGATGATGATGATGAACACATCTCTATGGTGTCTTTGTATGTGTTGACAAACCTATGTTGCACTTAGACAATTGTGCCCATGTGTAATTTGCAACAACACGTTATGTACTGTTATTTGTCATGTACAATTGTATAGTAATACTAATAACAATATATTAGTATATAAAACTCATGAATGAATCTACGCATGTTTTTTACTACATAAATATGATCTTGCAGCAGCATCATTACCAGGAACTTATCGCTTTCATTTTTTTTCAATAACCTGTGTGTATCAAAATATAGGGATAAGTGGCTTTTATCGGCGCCATCTTTAAAAATGGCGGATATGTGAATGTCGGCGAAGGTCAAAAGTAGTATACACTATATTTGAAATAGTCGCCTCTGGAAATTGTGTGACATCAACATCATGAAGTTCTGGGTTACGTCGTTCTTAAGATATGGGAATAATGAGCTTTGACGGGCACCATGTTTAAAAATGGCGGACTTATGAATGTCGGCGAAGGTCAAAATTATTTATATTTGAAATCGACTTAACTGAAAACTCTATAACATCTTCTAAATGTAATGCACATACCAACCCCATTGTCAAGGTCATGGGTCTTTTAAAGCTGGATGATATTGTTAAACTCAAACAATTAAAATTATAGTTTAAACTTGTAAATAAAAAATACCAGAATATTTTAATACTATGCCCATTGTACATAATTCTGTTTTATGTTGTTTAGTTATGCCTATACAGAACGAATCATCATTACAGTGTTTTGTAACATAAGATAATTGTATTTTATACTGTTAGTATTTTAAAAGATTTTAAGGGTTAAATTTGTGTATTTTTATAATTAATATGGGTAGGGCTACTAAACGGTTAATTAGTATTAATTAGATTGGTGTTATTGGCTAACTGTTTAGATGTTTTTTAATAAATAGTTTAACGTTTAACTATTGAATAAATGTCAGTTTTATTTTAACATTAGTGTAATTTAATATTATATATTATTATTCTAATGTATTATTTTGTTTGTTTTTATGTTATTTAGTGTTAGTAGTTAATGTTAGTGAGTGAGTTAGTTAGTGTTAAACACTGTAAATTAATTCTTATTACTTATAAAATAATATAGTTAATACAATAATTATTGTTATATTATAACTTTGTATTAAAATTATACATTTTACAACAGGGTGGCTCTTGTGTTAGAGACATGCATAATGCCTTAATGAGAATATCACTGACTATACATTTCTTTACATTTGTTTGCTGTTTATAATATGTATTTTATGGTCGAATAAATTATTCTGATTCTGATTCTGATATTTGGCCGTTAACCACGCGGCTCTAGATTACGTCATTCTTAAAGGCGCCATCTTTAAGAATGGCGGACATATCAATGTCAACAAAGGTGAAATTAAATATTTTTAAAACCGCTGTCCACAAGCCTATACATAGACATAACAATATCTGCTCTATGTGATGTTTTTGCTAAGATATTGTGATGTTTGTATTGGCGACCGCCATCTTTAAACATGGCGGATGTGAATGTTCCAGAAGTTCATGTTTGAAATATTTGAAATCATTGACCCCCAAAATCTACAAATTGACACCAGAAATATGGTTATAAGTGAGGTAGTTATTATTATATGAGGACATTGGATTTGGTGGTCATTTTTCAAGATGGCCGCCAAGCCAAGAAACACATTTTCACAAGTGACATCTACCTGAACAGAGAGCCTTAGGTCATATAAATCTTGCTCTGGTAGGTCAGACCTTTGCTGTAGGCGGTGACCTACGAAATTAAAAAATTCTGGACTTGGCCACCAGACTATTCTGAGATTATCCCTAACGGAGCATACATTGACGATCGCGTTGTCACTCGTACTTTGACTAGTATCCACGCGTACTTTGACGAATAGCCACGCGTACTTTGGTGAGTAGCCACGCGTACTTTGATTAGTAGCCACGCGTTCTTTGACTAGTAGTCATGCGTTCTTTGACTAGTAGCCACGCGTGCTTTGACGAGTAACAACACGTGCTTTGGCGAGTAGCCATGCGTACTTTGGCAAGTAGCCACGGTTAATTTGGCTAGTAGCCATGCGTTCTTTAACTAGCTGCCATACGTTCTTTGACTAGTAGCCACGCGTGCTTTGACGAGTACACGCGCGTGCTTTGACGAATAGCCACGCGTGCTTTAACGAGTAGCCACGCGTATTTTGACGGGTAACCACGCGTACTTTGACGAGTAACCAAGCGTACTTTGACGGGTAACAACGCGTACTTTGACGAGTAACAACGCGTACTTTGACGAGTAACAACGCGTACTTTGACGAGTAGCCACGCGTACTTTGACTGACTAGCAGCCACGCGTTTTTTTGACTAGTAGCCAAGCGTTCTTTGACTAGTTGCCATGCGTTCTTTGATTAGTAGCCACGAGTGCTTTGATGAGTAACCACGCGTACTTTGACGAGTAGCCATGCGTACTTTGGCGAGTAACCACGTGCTTTGGCGAATAGCCAGGCGTACTTGGGCGGGTAGCCACGGTTACTTTGGCTAGTAGCCATGCGTTCTTTGACTAATACCCACGCGTGCTTTGACGAATAGCCACGCGTACTTTAACGAGTAGCCGCGCGTACTTTGACGGGTAACCACGCGTACTTTGACGAGTAACCAAGCGTATTTTCGCGAGTAACCACGTATGTTGACGAGTAACAACGCGTATTTTGACGAGTAGCCAAGCGTATTTTGACTAGTAGCCACGTGTTCTTTGACTAGTAGCCATGCGTTCTTTGACTAGTACCCATTCGTTCTTTGACGAGTAGCCACGCGTTCTTTGACGGTTAACAACGCGTACTTTGCCGTGTAGCCGTACTTTGACGAGTAGGTACGCATACTATGACGAGTAACCACGCGTGCTTTGACGGGTAATCACGCATACTTTGACGGGTAACCGCGATTACTTTGACGGGAAACCACGCGTACTTTGACGGGTAACTACGCGTTCTTTGACGAGTAACCACGCATACTTTAACGGGTAAGCACGCCATTACCAGAAATACCGAGACAAACCAATTACGCATGCGTCACCGCTGCACCCTTCCCGCGCGCGGCGGCGATATTAATTTGCATTACACGCCCAAGACAAACGCGCATGGCACGCGAGGAAAGCACCCAACCACATTTGCCGACCCCACATCTGATCCGTGGGTATCTTCTGCATATATTGTAAAAAAAAATCAAAATCGGAGACATTAAGATCCTATGCGTGAATGACTTGCCCATGTTTTCAATGTAAAATGGCTGCAAAAGGTCGAATATCTTAAGGAAATAGCACGTTCAAAAGCCTATGTATGAAATGTTTGCGCAGACCGGTCACTTGCTGACCCCACATCTGATCCGTAGGTATCTTCAGCATATACTGTGGAAATATCATCGAAATCGGAGAAAATATGTTTGTTAACACCCTATACTTGAATGATTAGTCCTATGTTTGCAATGTAAGTAGCAGCAAAAGATCGGATATCTAGGAAATGGCACGTTCAAAAGCCTATATATGACATGCTGCCCGCAGACTGGTCGTTTGCCGATCCGGCATTCAATCTGTAGGTATATGTGGCATATATACATGCGGCGAAAATATAGTCTAAATCGGAGAAATGATTTGGTTAACCTGCTTGAATGATTAGTCCTATGTTGGTAGTGTAGGCTCTAAATAGCAGTACTCGATTAGATAACTTCAGATATATTATATTCCTGAAATAAAATAAGAGACCCTTTAAGGTGTAGGACAATTAATTTTAGAAACTGTACACATGATACAAACGACACAAAACCAGTATTTGTCTGATAACACAAAATAATTGTTTTATGTGATCTTACAATTACAGCGTAAGAAGCATTTACGTAAACTTTATATGAAGGTTTCACATATATGTTCATAAGTAGGTACATGTTTGTGAAATGCTAGAGCAGACCTGTCATCTGTCGGCCCGGTATTCGATCCGTAGGTATCTTCGGCATTTTCGGCATCTTCGGCATAAAATGTGAACATATCATCGTAATCGGAGAACATTTTTTAACATCCTATGCTTGAAGAAGTAGTCATATGTTGGTAGTGTTGACCCTAAATAGTAGTACTAGATTAGATAACTTCAGTAACCAGCATTTTCAAACGCCTATATGAAATGCTGGCATATATCGGTCAATTGCCGACATGCACACTAGTTGCCAGCACAATGTAGCACCAACACATACACACTAGTTGCCAGCACAATGTAGCACCAACACAAACACACTAGTTGCCAGCACAATGTAGCACCAACACATACACACTAGTTGCCAGCACAATGTAACACCAACACATACACATTAGTTGCCAGCACAATGTAGCACCAACACATACACACTAGTTGCCAGCACAATGTAACACCAACACATACACACTAGTTGCCAGCACAATGTAGCACCAACACATACACACTAGTTGCCAGCACAATGTAGCACCAACACATACACACTAGTTGCCAGCACAATGTAGCACCAACACATACACACTAGTTGCCAGCACAATGTAGCACCAACACATACACACTAGTTGCCAGCACAATGTGGCACCAACACATACACACTAGTTGCCAACACAATGTGGCACCAACACATACACACTAGTTGCCAGCACAATGTGGCACCAACACATACACACTAGTTGCCAGCACAATGTAGCACCAACACATACACACTAGCACCAACACATACACACTAGTTGCCAGTACAATGTAGCACCAACACATACACACTAGTTGCCAGCACAATGTAGCACCAACACATACACACTAGTTGCCAGCACAATGTAGCACCAACACATACACACTAGTTGCCAGCACAATGTAGAACCAACACATACACACTAGTTGCCAACACAATGTAGAACCAACACATACACACTAGTTGCCAGCACAATGTAGCACCAACACATACACACTAGTTGCCAGCACAATGTAGCACCAACACATACACACTAGTTGCCAGCACAATGTGGCACCAACACATACACACTAGTTGCCAGCACAATGTGGCACCAACACATACACACTAGTTGCCAGCACAATGTAGCACCAACACATACACACTAGTTGCCAGCACAATGTAGCACCAACACATACACACTAGTTGCCAGCACAATGTAGCACCAACACATACACACTAGTTGCCAGCACAATGTAGCACCAACACATACACACTAGTTGCCAGCACAATGTGGCACCAACACATACACACTAGTTGCCAGCACAATGTAGCACCAACACATACACACTAGTTGCCAGCACAATGTAGCACCAACACATACACACTAGTTGCCAACACAATGTAGCACCAACACATACACACTAGTTGCCAGCACAATGTAGCTCCAACACATACACACTAGTTGCCAGCACAATGTGGCACCAACACATACACACTAGTTGCCAGCACAATGTGGCACCAACACATACACACTAGTTGCCAGCACAATGTGGCACCAACACATACACACTAGTTGCCAGCACAATGTGGCACCAACACATACACACTAGTTGCCAGCACAATGTAGCACCAACACATACACACTAGTTGCCAGCACAATGTAGCACCAACACATACACACTAGTTGCCAACACAATGTAGAACCAACACATACACACTAGTTGCCAACACAATGTGGCACCAACACATACACACTAGTTGCCAGCGCAATGTGGCACCAACACATACACACTAGTTGCCAGCACAATGTAGAACCAACACATACACACTAGTTGCCAACACAATGTAGAACCAACACATACACACTAGTTGCCAACACAATGTAGAACCAACACATACACACTAGTTGCCAACACAATGTAGAACCAACACATACACACTAGTTGCCAACACAATGTAGAACCAACACATACACACTAGTTGCCAGCACAATGTAGCACCAACACATACACACTAGTTGCCAGCGCAATGTGGCACCAACACATACACACTAGTTGCTGTGCACAATGTAGAACCAACACATACACACTAGTTGCCAACACAATGTAGAACCAACACACACACTAGTTACAGCACAATGGTAGAACCAACACATACACACTAGTTGCCAGTACAATGTAGCACCAACACATACACACTAGTTGCCAGTATAATGTAGAACCAACACATACACACTAATTGCCAACACAAATGCAGAACCAACACATACACACTATTGCCAACACACGTAGAACCAACATACACACTAGTTGCCAACACAATGGTAGAACCAACACATACACACTAGTTGCCAACACAATGTAGAACCAACACATACACACTAGTTGCCAACACAATGTAGAACCAACACATACACACTAGTTGCCAACACAATGTGGCACCAACACATACACACTAGTTGCCAACACAATGTAGAACCAACACATACACACTAGTTGCCAACACAATGTAGAACCAACACATACACACTAGTTGCCAACACAATGTAGAACCAACACATACACACTAGTTGCCAGCACAATGTGGCACCAACACATACACACTAGTTGCCAGCACAATGTAGCACCAACACATACACACTAGTTGCCAGCGCAATGTGGCACCAACACATACACACTAGTTGCCAGCACAATGTGGCACCAACACATGAAGTTTCAAGGCAATTGGAAGTAAAATGGTGATTTCATGGTTGTCTGGAAGGTAGGTTGAACTTATTGTGAAGGTACGATATATGCTACTCATTCATACATTCCATAGGAGTCGGAAGGGGTTATGGGCGATAAACCTACCAATATTTCGAGTGGATGGCTAAGCACCACCTCCAGTATTTTGTTAATTGAAACTATCTCCACGCTTCGAAAGTAATGCCCGACAGCAGCGGGTGCTGAACTTCCGGCTCAGACCCCGATATACAATTCGTTCCGACGTCTATGCATTTACTCGCTGTTCTACTAGAATAAATACGTTGGCGCTTTGCTGTCCGTCAACTGTCGTTTAATAATCCGAAACATTGTACGCAACACGAAATATTCGAAATATCTGTCAACAGTCAGACAGATATAGTAAACTAATACTCGCTGTTGCCTCTCATTATCGTTTATTGCAGAGCCAGACGTCCCTAACATTGATGTGTTTGGTTCCTACGGTCTTTAAACACACGACATGACAAGTCTCGCAGAGCCAGAAGTCCCTACCGTTGATGTGTTTGGTTCCTACGGTCTTTACATACACGACATGACACGTCTTGCAGAGCCAAACGTCCTACCGTTGATGTGTTTGGTTCCTACGGTCTTTACACATACGACATGACAAGGTCTTGCAGAGCCAGACGTCCCTACCGTTGATGTGTTTGGTTCCTACGGTCTTTACACACACGACATGACAGGTCTTGCAGAGCCAGACGTCCCTACCGTTGATGTGTTTGGTTCCTACGGTCTTTACACATACGACATGACAGGTCTTGCAGAGCCAGGCGTCCCTACCGTTGATATGTTTGGTTCCTACGGTCTTTACACACACGACATGACAGGTCTTGCAGAGCCAGACGTCCTACCGTTGATGTGTTTGGTTCCTACGGTCTTTACACACACGACATGACAGGTCTTGCAGAGCCAGACGTCCTACCGTTGATGTGTTTGGTTCCTACGGTCTTTACACATACGACATGACAGGTCTTGCAGAACCAGACGTTCCTACCGTTGATATGTTTGGTTCCTACGATCTTTACACATACGACATGACAAGGTCTTGCAGAGCCAGACGTCCCTATCATTGATGTGTTTGGTTCCTATGGTCTTTACACACACGACATGACAAGGTCTTGCAGAGCCAGACGTCCCTACCGTTGATGTGTTTGGTTCCTACGGTCTTTACACACACGACATGACAGGTCTTGCAGAGCCAGACGTCCTACCGTTGATGTGTTTGGTTCCTACGGTCTTTACACACACGACATGACAGGTCTTGCAGAGCCAGACTTCCCTACCGTTGATGAGTTTGGTTCCCACTGTCTTTACACACACGACATGACAGGTCTTGCAGAGCCAGACGCCCCTACCGTTATGTGTTTGGTTCCTACGGTCTTTACACACACGACATGACAGGTCTTGCAGAGCCAAACGTCCTACCGTTGATGTGTTTGGTTCCTACGGTCTTTACACATACGACATGACAGGTCTTGCAGAACCAGACGTTCCTACCGTTGATGTGTTTGGTTCCTACGATCTTTACACATACGACATGACAAGGTCTTGCAGAGCCAGACGTCCCTATCGTTGATGTGTTTGGTTCCTACGGTCTTTACACACACGACATGACAAGGTCTTGCAGAGCCAGACGTCCCTACCGTTGATGTGTTTGGTTCCTACGGTCTTTACACACACGACATGACAGGTCTTGCAGAGCCAGACGTCCCTACCGTTGATGTGTTTGGTTCCTACGGTCTTTACACACACGACATGACAGGTCTTGCAGAGCCAGACGTCCCTACCGTTGATATGTTTGGTTCCTACGGTCTTTACACATACGACATGACAAGGTCTTGCAGAGCCAGACGTCCCTACCGTTGATGTGTTTGGTTCCTACGGTCTTTACACACACGACATGACAAGGTCTTGCAGAGCCAGACGTCCCTACCGTTGATGTGTTTGGTTCCTACGGTCTTTACACACACGACATGACAGGTCTTGCAGAGCCAGACGTCCCTACCGTTGATGTGTTTGGTTCCTACGGTCTTTACACATACGACATGACAGGTCTTGCAGAGCCAGACGTCCCTACCGTTGATATGTTTGGTTCCTACGGTCTTTACACATACGACATGACAAGGTCTTGCAGAGCCAGACGTCCCTACCGTTGATGTGTTTGGTTCCTACGGTCTTTACACACACGACATGACAGGTCTTGCAGAGCCAGACGTCCCTACCGTTGATGTGTTTGGTTCCTACGGTCTTTACACACACGACATGACAGGTCTTGCAGAGCCAGACGTCCTACCGTTGATGTGTTTGGTTCCTACGGTCTTTACACACACGACATGACAGGTCTTGCAGAGCCAAACGTCCTACCGTTGATGTGTTTGGTTCCTACGGTCTTTACACATACGACATGACAGGTCTTGCAGAACCAGACGTTCCTACCGTTGATATGTTTGGTTCCTACGATCTTTACACATACGACATGACAAGGTCTTGCAGAGCCAGACGTCCCTATCGTTGATGTGTTTGGTTCCTACGGTCTTTACACACACGACATGACAGGTCTTGCAGAGCCAGACGTCCCTACCGTTGATATGTTTGGTTCCTACGGTCTTTACACATACGACATGACAAGGTCTTGCAGAGCCAGACGTCCCTACCGTTGATGTGTTTGGTTCCTACGGTCTTTACACATACGACATGACAAGGTCTTGCAGAGCCAGACGTCCCTACCGTTGATGTGTTTGGTTCCTACGGTCTTTACACACACGACATGACAGGTCTTGCAGAGCCAGACGTCCCTACCGTTGATGTGTTTGGTTCCTACGGTCTTTACACACACGACATGACAGGTCTTGCAGAGTCAGACGTCCCTACCGTTGATGTGTTTGGTTCCTACGGTCTTTACACACACGACATGACAGGTCTTGCAGAGCCAGACGTCCCTACCGTTGATGTGTTTGGTTCCTACGGTCTTTACACACACGACCTGACAGGTCTTGCAGAGCCAGACGTCCCTACCGTTGATATGTTTGGTTCCTACGGTCTTTACACATACGACATGACAAGGTCTTGCAGAGCCAGACGTCCCTACCGTTGATGTGTTTGGTTCCTACGGTCTTTACACATACGACATGACAAGGTCTTGCAGAGCCAGACGTCCCTACCGTTGATGTGTTTGGTTCCTACGGTCTTTACACACACGACATGACAGGTCTTGAAGAGCCAGACGTCCCTACCGTTGATGTGTTTGGTTCCTACGGTCTTTACACACACGACATGACAGGTCTTGCAGAGCCAGGCGTCCCTACCGTTGATGTGTTTGGTTCCTACGGTCTTTACACACACGACATGACAGGTCTTGCAGAGCCAGACGTCCCTACCGTTGATGTGTTTGGTTCCTACGGTCTTTACACACACGACATGACAGGTCTTGCAGAGCCAGGCGTCCCTACCGTTAATGTGTTTGGTTCCTACGGTCTTTACACACACGACATGACAGGTCTTGCAGAGCCAGACGTCCCTACCGTTGATGTGTTTGGTTCCTACGGTCTTTACACACACGACATGACAGGTCTTGCAGAGCCAGACGTCCCTACCGTTAATGTGTTTGGTTCCTACGGTCTTTACACACACGACATGACAGGTCTTGCAGAGCCAGACGTCCCTACCGTTGATGTGTTTGGTTCCTACGGTCTTTACACACACGACATGACAGGTCTTGCAGAGCCAGACGTCCCTACCGTTGATGTGTTTGGTTCATACGGTCTTTACACACACGACATGACAGGTCTTGCAGAGCCAGACGTCCCTACCGTTGATGTGTTTGGTTCCTACGGTCTTTACACACACGACATGACAAGTATCGCAGAGCCAGACGTCCTACCGTTGATGTGTTTGGTTCCTACGGTCTTTACACGCACGACATGACAAGTATCGCAGAGCCAGACGTCCTACCGTTGATGTGTTTGGTTCCTACGGTCTTTACACACACGACATGACAAGTATCGCAGAGCCAGACGTCCCTACTGTTGATGTGTTTGGTTACTACGGTCTTTACACGCACGACATGACAGGTCTTGCAGAGTCAGACGTCCCTACCGTTGATGTGTTTGGTTCCTACGGTCCTTACACACACGACATTACAAGTATCGCAGAGCCAGACGTCCTACCGTTGATGTGTTTGGTTCCTACTGTCTTTACACGCACGACATGACAAGTATCGCAGAGCCAGACGTCCTACCGTTGATGTGTTTGGTTCCTACGGTCTTTACACGCACGACATAGCAAGTATCGCAGAGCCAGACGTCCTACCGTTGATGTGTTTGGTTCCTACGGTCTTTACACGCACGACATGACAAGTATCGCAGAGCCAGACGTCCCTACTGTTGATGTGTTTGGTTCCTACGGTCTTTACACGCACGACATGACAGGTCTTGCAGAGTCAGACGTCCCTACCGTTGATGTGTTTGGTTCCTACGGTCCTTACACACACGACATGACAAGTATCGCAGAGCCAGACGTCCCTACCGTTGATGTGTTTGGTTCCTACGGTCTTTACACGCACGACATGACAGGTCTTGCAGAATCAGACGTCCCTACCGTTGATGTGTTTGGTTCCTACGGTCTTTATATACACGACATGACAGGTCTTGCAGAGCCAGACGTCCTACCGTTGACGTGTTTGGTTCCTACGGTCTTTACACACGCGACATGACATGTCTTGCAGAGCCAGACGTCCCTACCGTTGATGTGTTTGGTTCCTACGGTCTTTACACACGCGACATGACATGTCTTGCAGAGCCAGACGTCCCTACCGTTGGTGTGTTTGGTTCCTACGGTCTTTACACACACGAATGACTACTATACAGCATCACGTTTGTAAAACCATGGGAATTTATTTTAAATATATAAGTAGTTTTAATTGTGTGTTTAATTATAAAAATTATAAATGGAGAATTTTAATAACAGCAAATTTGTTTAAAAAAATATATGCACATTCAAATTACATTAATGTTCATAATATAAATTCGTTTTTTGTCCACTTTAAAAAAGTGTCCTCTTCAAAGCACATCACTAAAAACAATTCCTAAATTTAAAAAGGAAATATCTTTATTGGTGTTACTATGTAATTTATTGTGTATTTTCACTATCGTTTTACTATATTATCAACTAATTTATTTTTGATTAAAGTAAAACATATAAATACTATAAGCATAACATGTTCCACTAATCCCAATAATATATCAAAGCAACAGTAAGGATTATATTATTCATGTCTGATGTAGTAGTGAATTCTGATAAAAAGTTAGTGTAAGCGCGTGCGATGAACGTAAGACTTAAATGTGTCGTTTACGCGTGTACCGATCGTACGACGTGCAGGCGATACTTTAATTGGCTGCGTGTTGCGACAAAAAACAATTAGTGCGTTGCGCTGCGACAGAAACAATTAGATCTGTCATTTAACGCGGGCGATTGGCACGAACCTAGCGTCTACGAAAGCTCGGTATTTCTGGAAATGATGAAGGCGTGGGTTTCCAGGCAAGCGTTCTGTGACATTAAAAAAAAAAAACTATATTAGCTCGCTTAGTTGTCAATATTAGACTGATAGTATATTTAATATTTAGAGTGATGTCAATGCAAGAGGAGCTCCCATTGGTGTAAATATAATAATTATGATATGCTGTCTTATACATGTGGATTTATAATCAATACACATATGCAAATACTGTAAAATCGGTGTGTGCGTAACAGATGTGGGAAGGGCGTTTCTCGAAACGAACGTATGGTTTACTTTAGGGGGTTGTATAAGCCAGAGCTACGAAGCGTGACAAAGGGGTGGAAATCTCAAAAATCACAAATTTAGTGTGACGTATTTTATGGACGGCCAAAAATGACGTGACAATAGTGATATTGTAATTTACATTTCCGGTTTGGCTAACGTCTACACGATGATTCTCCATACATTCGTATACCTAACGTTAAAATACTCTATACTGAAATTGTGTTTGTATCCAGGCGCTTTACCTCTTGTTTGCACGCCACTAGGTATAAAATGTTCCTTTTTATTCTATTTTGTAGACGTAAGTTGTTCTAGTAATTATCTCATGTGTAACACGCCTAACGGCATGGATAAAATCTAGTACTATTTACCTCCACTCCTTTTTGTATTACGATCGAGTATAACCACAATTACACCGCTCCTACCTTTGTGGCGCAACCAACTGAACCGCAGGGAAATATTGTTTATCAATACTCGTTTCAGAGATGTCCTTTCTATAATGACCCCCGCAGTTTATCACCCACTCGTTCTTTGTGCTACCAGTGCCAAAATAGAAAACAATTGGCTGATTTCGTAGGAACACAATCCCCACTCTTTTGTTGTGTTAAAAGTCCCTTCTGGAGGGTTACATTACCATGATCATTGTAGTTTTATCCCCATCTTTATTTGTGTTATTATGCAGTAGCAAAATCACGAGCTTCTTTATCTTTTACCATACTAATTTAACTAGCCTCACCGTCTTGTTGGGTCTAAGGTTCCATATCACGTTTCATTTGTAATATAACTTGCACAGTAGTACATTGGTACATATGTATTTGGCATTGGTGGAAATGTGCACATTATTATTATTATTATGGACTTTGAGCAGATGGTTGAGACAAATTTAGGCAAGGAAAATCAGATACGAAACATTCGTTAAAGCTGATACAAGATATCCATTACAATTGTATTCCACAAGACACGGTTTGCATACAATGCGACACCGTATGCTAACTAAAATATGTACGGGATCTATTTACTACAGGGTGTTATGTTTGGAAATTGCTGACACTTGCATACCTAAGCGTGACGCGGTTTATTGATGGTCATTAAAACGCCTGTAGCCTTTCCCACATTTTTGCTTCAATGGCCATAGTCGTCGTCATTCATAAAGTATGTCACGCGTAGAGGGAGCGATCACCGGGTCAGCGTGACAAAGCGTTACATGAAGGTGTGGGTTTCCGGGCAAGCGTTCTGTACCGTTTAAAAATGATACCATATTAGCTCGCTTAGTTGTCAGTATTAGACTGATAGTAATAAATGCTATGCCAGTTGCAATAATAAAAGTGTGTGCCTTAATGTCGTAAGCTCCCATTGGTGTAGATGATAATAATTATGACGTGCTGTGTTATACATGTGGATTTAGAATCAGTACACATATGCAACGGATGTAAATTCAGTGTGTACGTAAATGATATGGGAGGGGCATGTATAAGCCAGCGCTACGAAGGGTGACAAAGAGGTGGGATCTCAAAAATCCCAAATGTACTGTGACGTGCATTTTGGACGGCCCGTAGTGACGTTGTCGCGCTTACATTTATCCGGGCTTTAAATTTTATCCGGGTGATGCTTATATGCATATGTAAGGCATAATATTTGGCACCAGTAGATCACGTAGTGATAAATAATATCCAGTAGTTAAATATGTTTCGTTTGTTGTCGTAATACGAGCGTTATACTTAGAGTACATAATTATAATTTGCTCTTTCAGAGTATGTCACGTGACGTGTGCGTGGAGAGGAAACTGTTTTACGACATAAATTTTGTATGTCTGTGGGAAACAAACATTTTATAATTTATGTATATATATAGACATATATGTGTATGTATATATATATATATATATATATATATATATACATATAAACATACATAACGCCCGGATAAATGAAAACGCGACAGTCGTAGCTAGTGCTAAATGTTTCCCCTAGATACGCGCACGCGCAGAAACGTCACACGGATATTATTTATCGCCCGGATAAATGTAAGCGTGACAACGTGACAAAAGTAATATCCTAATTTCAGGTTGTGCCACCATCTGCACGGTGTTTCTCCACACTTCTTTATACATAACATGAAAATACTTATGTATTTAGAATAATATGTTTTTCCTTATGTTTTGTATGTTGCAACTTGATATAATAGCACCCATGGTGTTTGGTATGTAACTATCGTTTGACAGTATGCTAGCAACGTATACGAATATCAGTAGGCCTATATGTAATGCTCACCTGTAACGCATGTGTGCGGTAATTTTCACATATACCTGGCTGTTTACAATCTGTAGCAGAACCAGATTTCTGCTATATTTTGTGAACAGCAAGGATCCTTGTTTAATGTGAAAACATTGTATTCCTACTCCGTAGTCAATGCACTCATACAGAGAAGGGTTGCATGACGCTAACAAGCATCATTGTAAGACAATTACAACTGGAGTTAAATGGGTATTGCAGTGAAAGACACGAACACCATTTATGTAACCTGTAGAACTGATTTAGGGAGTAGTGCTCCTAATGATAACGTGTACACACTGGCACACAAACCTGTTTTCAAAGGATGTTAGTATTCATTTCTCGCATGCCCCACGTCTGATAAACAGATAAGTGGTTGTCAGTTCTTTGCGGTAAACAGTTTCGTTATCCATGAAAGGAACTATCACAAAGCACACAGGATGGCTCCGTATTTTGACAGATCGCCAAAATGTGATTAGTGTATGTCAAAGCCGATACATCGAACTGCTCGGAATGCTGGTTGCCCCTCGGGGGGTTTCCACTTCAGGAACCCGTGATCTTGCATATTTGATCTCTCTCATCTAAATTCCACACAGTGATGAAAAGCGGAACATTGTCTAGATAAACGTAAGATCCGGTTTCAGTGTCCGAGCATTTTCGTTTTATGTGGAAAGTTGTGAGAACGGTCGCGTCAGTTTATTGGATAGCGTGATACTGTGCCCCTTTAATTGCCACGAATTGTCCAACTAGATCTGCCCTAAGCATAACAGTAATGGTTATATTTAACTCATCAACAAATTGACATCTTCATATGCTAAACTACAGCGTTCATGCTGCCAAAGTTTCTTTGGGATATTAAAACTAGACTTCCATAAAATAGGACTAATTACATCTGAATGCAGTACGAGTGATTGTGAAACGCTATGTATGATATATATATACCCTTTTTAACAACTTGGTTCTGTCTGATAAAAAAACAATACTTTGAACTGGGACATGCCGTGTTTGAGGAATGTGTCCATATTTAAGTAAATTTGTAGTCGATGACAACAGCTTGCGCCATATATATATATATATATATATATATATATGCTAAATGCTATTTCCACTCTGAATTTTGTTCGTATTTACTGTACTGTGTATTTGTGAAAAAGGCGGTCAGTTGCTCACCGGACAGTTGCTCAATGGGGAAATGAAAAGGCGGTCAGTTGCTCACCGTTAACAAAAAATCGAATTTAATTTCGGTATCTGGCGTCGCGTTACTACAACCGCGACGTAATTGTTTGTAAACGTAATGTTTGTACGACTACGTTAAGTACGTTTTGGGCTGAATTTGTTTTTAATGGGATGGTTTTTACCGTCAGAGCGACACTGTATGTATTTGTAATTTGTCTGCTGAGTGTTTTCAAGTTGGCTTCCCTTGCTTTGGACGAAACTTCATTCTCAAGTATTTCCCAATGTTCACCAACAACAACAGGTGACCTAGCATGCACCATTCAGACGGGTAACGGTTCAGACACCTCTTGCATGCACACCGAATATTGTTGTATCGTTGCCTCGATTGTGTTAGCCGGATGCGTACGCTAGCCGGATACCGCAGTTGCTCTCCAAAAAGGATGGGTCTCCAATCGACCAGATGGGTTACGTTATCAAAACATCAAAATATTACACTTATATACCTGTAATATATATATATATATATATATAATAATTAACGTAATAAACCGCCTGTATCATCAGTAAATTGAAGCTACGAAGAAAATATTGTGTAAAAGTAACGGTTGCGTGTACGTTAAGTACGTTTAGTCCTTAATTTGTAATTAATGGGATTTCGGCGAATGCGGTTAAGATCACGGATATGATAAAAATGTGCTTATTGTTATTATTCGCATTGCTTTCTTTTGGATTTTCATAATTCTGTTTCCCTGATAATCCCGTGCCATAATGCAATAATTAATGTGAGATAATAATAACGAGTTATATAACAGAATTTTCATTTGCAGTGGTAGTACGTATTTTAATCTATTCAATATGCAAATTATTTTGGAACATTTATTTGATACTTTTTCAGTGTGTTTTCTCCAATTTAATTTTGAGTCCACAATCAACCTTATAAAGTTAAATTCGTCTACTTTTTTAATATTTATATAATTTATTTATATAATTTATTTTAGAGGTAATAGTCTTTATACGTTTATTTGGCATACGGAAAATCAAATATTTTGATTTGTTTTTCAGCGATAATTTATAAATTTTTAGCCAATCAATAACTTTAAAGAATTCTTCATTTATTGAGGATTGTATGTTTTTATTTTCGGATTTGTCATTAAAAGAGTTTAAAGTACTAAATAGCATAACAAATCGTAGAACGACACTGTCATTGGAATTTACTATTTCGAAAACCATAGTATCTTATCCCCAGTCGAAAAACAATAATAATATATTGACCATCATGTGGTAATTTGACCCCCTTATATTTCAGTCAGCATATAATAATAATAATATACTTTATTTATACACTCATATCCAGAGCAGGACTCTATTCAAGGGTGTTGACAACTAATAGCTACTTAAATCTTCAATGACAAAGATCGTGTTGTCGTCGTCCCGCAGTCTGCGACGTTGACGGATGACCGCGTCTCGCACATTTTCATTGTTGAAGCGAACAATACCCACGCGGCACCGATGCCCTCCTGTCGCTGGCTTTCTGCTGCCAAGCCTGTGGCTTCGCGCAATGTCCTTAGGTGTGATTGGGGGGGGGGGGGTCACTGCCATATTGTCGTTGATTATGGCCAACATTTTGGCCGTACTGTCCTCCCCTCTCCGCCCTCTGATTCAGGAATACCATGGAACCTTAAATTCCCTCTTCGCGAATACTGTTCAACATTATCACAATGGAACTCCAAATCAGATACCTTTCTTTCCAGGGTAAAAATTCGTTCCTCCTTTGCGTTCCGTTTCTTGATAAGTATGAACGCCCACTTCTCCAATGACCTGATCAACTTTGTGGATGTTCTTACATCCGGTTTCATCACAGTTCCACGGATGGGATGGCATATCTTTAATGCCAAGTTTCTCCAACATATCTTCTAACTTCTGAAACCAAGTCATGACTTGTGGTTTATTCATGGCCATAGCCCGAGCGACAGACAGGTTTTCTGCCTTTTTTACGGAGAGTTCGGGATTCCGCTTCATGAAACCCTCCAACCAGTAACACCCTGCACATTTGTTTTGGTTTTCTGCTGAAAATCCACTAAGGCATTTTTGAAATACTCATATGCTAAACCTCGGACTTCTAGTCTCGTCAGAGGAAATCCAGCAGCTGCCAAATTTCGAATATGAGCCGCCAATTCCGCCTCTGCAACTCGTGAAAGTACAGTGGGCCTGCCCGACTAATGCAGGTGTGAACTATGTCTATTTGCAGGGGAAGACAGGATGCGTCGTCGCAAAGTTTCATATGGTACCACCCATGTACGTGAGAGAGTTCCAGTACGCTCATGGTCTGGTTTACTTCGTTGTGCTTCCCATTCACGAAGTGCCCCTTTCATTCTTCCCGGGTAGCACTTGTTGATGCTCTCCCCTTTGTGGCTAGCCCCGCGATGTCGAGCATTAACATGCTGGCCGCCTTTGTCTTGGGGATTCGGTATTTGTTGCTTTAATCATTTTCTTTTCTCCATGGCAATGTTGAAAAATAAGTCATGATTACGAGCCTATTTAAGCTATGATTCAAAATGTATATTCTGTGCCCCTTGTAGACCTATTAAAAAGTTCTGGATCCGCTCCTGTCACCCCTCCTACTGAAATTGATTCGGTTAAGCAAAACTGAACCACCTGGTTCGGTTTAACTGATGACCCCTGGTTCACTTTTTATACAGGGTAAGGTAAAGCGAACCAGTAGCCATGTTTGTTCTTGGAGTCGCATTCCAAATCGCAGCTACCCCAGCCACATCAAAAAAATAGGTATATATATCAAATAATCAAATCAATACAGTATGCCACTACGACCAGTGGTAGATATGGAACTTTCAGAATTCGTGAATTCACGCTACAAAAAGTTACCTGCAACACAATTTGAAATTTGGCAGAGCGTTCACACTATAATTGTATTCACAGATGCCATCTCGTGATCATTATAAAAATATCACTAATAAGTGTAGTGTTGACCAATAGATGGCAGATCAGTGTGCCTGTCAAATGAATTCGTACAGTCAACGTAGAAGTTGTCTGATTCGCTTTATATGATGGATCGGTTTACCTCGAACAACCCTAATTAAACCTTGAACTCTGTCCGCCATTCATACCTACGAAAGCAACAGCTATTCAGGAATCCGCTGTCATTTATGCGGGTTAAGCTAGGATTCCATATGTACGGATGCGGCATGCGGCAAAACAATGAATATAGCCCGGTGGAAATTAACATAAGTAGTTCCAAACATGCATAGGCGGGTGAGTTTAGTCGTTCGGATGCTGCTGCGGCAAATTGAATCGCCCCGTGTAGCGATTCGAATCGTATCCGCACACGAATCGGATAGGAAATTCCAAGTAGTGACGTCACTACATAGGTATACCCTATTCCGCTTGCGTTTCCGTACGCATTTCCGTACATATGGAATCGTAGCTTTAGACAGTTTTGCTTTTCACACACGCCTTACACAAGGCGCTGTGTCGTTGTACTCGCATTTTGTCAAGCTATAATTCGCTATAGAATTTGCATATTAATTTACATCTCAATTCCTTCTAGTTGAATAGTTGGATGCTCGCTAAATACAGAAATGGTGAATACCCGGTATCTTCCAACCAATTTTGAAAATAATCCTACCATCTGTTTTCGACTTAATTACATAAATGTGCGTGTTAAGGTTGCATTCTGAGATAATCTGTATATATAGTATATATATAACTTACACATATATAATATATATATCTACATACACACACATGTATAAAGTAAATCAGCATGCTCCACACATTATCTATCACTTTCCTCAACTCTATTTAAACTTTGTTCACATAATATGCAAGCTTGGGATAACGTGGCACAAAAGAAGACACATTACGTCCGCGTGCCAAACGTTTATTATTTCGGTAATTTTGTAATAACATAATTCATTGAATAAAATATCAAATGGCAAAGTCATATAAATGTGGCAGCAAGTATGGTCAAAAAGTAAATATTGTTCATGTTGTGCCTACCCTTTTAATAAAAACCCGTTAATATGGAAGTTTAACTCCTCGGAATGCAACTTTAAGCATACATCGTAGCAATATTTCGTTCGGAATTTCGTCCGTGCCTGCAATGGCGATGGTCCTGACAGACAGACAGACAGGAGGAGAAGCTATATTGATAACAGAAAATATCTGGATCCGAAGAATATAAAGTGACGCGAGAAGATAGTAGAGCAACTGGGGAATTGAAGGAAGATGTTGGCACGAAGAAACACGTTGAATGAATGTTGTTTATAACAGGCTGAGATGGGCAGGACATGCACAAAGAAAGAATGATGAACGATTGACAAACAGTGCGTGGAAAACAGAAGAGGGCGATAGAATGGGAAGATTAAGACCAAATGTAAGATGGAAAGTCGGAGTAGGAGCGGAGAGGTCTCAAAAGGACAGGTATGAACTGTCGAGGACGCAAAAACTTAGCAGAAGTCCAATATTGATGGCTATGAAAGGAAGAGATGGCGGTGTAGAATAACATACTGCAGTTGTTAAATACTGCAGTTCCGGCCCTTAATGCGCATGTCTAAAACAGTTTCCTGTGTGAGGGGATTGTCTGACCTATTCTAAAAATGTGGGTAATATTTTATTTAAGTGGCCTCAACTATGTTCATCCTACTGACCCTAAATCTCAAACCTATGCTTCAACCGAGGGGAATACCTACCCTACTGATGCAGCTAATAACTTAGGTCAATTAAAGAAAATATTGCCAAAATATGAATCTAATAGCAGTCTTCAAGTTTTATTATGAAATTTATGAATATTGGGGAATATTAGAATGTGGTCACCTGACACATTTGGAAAAAAGGATATAATATGTGGAAATATTTTTCTAGTCAATTAAAATGTTGTATGTTGTATTCAGCACAAATATCTACAAACTGCCAAAAGACGTATTTGGTGCTAAAGTATTTTATGTTTTGGAGGAGAATATTTCCTTACACAGCGAACTTCTATTTCCGTTCAGGCATATTATGAGCCGGAACTGCTTTGTTTAACAACTGCAATATTTTTGCTACAGCGGAACTGACCGGCTTATATACAGATATTTTGTTCGTAATGGGTGAAGTCCGGCCGGGCTTTATCCGGAGAGAGCTTTGTCTGGAGGGGATTATGTCCGAGGGAATAGATCAAAGGGAAACCGATGGGGATCGTGACATTACCAGAACCGTGCACCGAACACAGCTTTCTCCTGAAAAGGCTA
>CM034537.1:21640608-21673108 GCA_020002185.1 Paraescarpia echinospica | reverse complement strand
ATACATCGAACTGCTCGGAATGCTGGTTGCCCCTCGGGGGGTTTCCACTTCAGGAACCCGTGATCTTGCATATTTGATCTCTCTCATCTAAATTCCACACAGTGATGAAAAGCGGAACATTGTCTAGATAAACGTAAGATCCGGTTTCAGTGTCCGAGCATTTTCGTTTTATGTGGAAAGTTGTGAGAACGGTCGCGTCAGTTTATTGGATAGCGTGATACTGTGCCCCTTTAATTGCCACGAATTGTCCAACTAGATCTGCCCTAAGCATAACAGTAATGGTTATATTTAACTCATCAACAAATTGACATCTTCATATGCTAAACTACAGCGTTCATGCTGCCAAAGTTTCTTTGGGATATTAAAACTAGACTTCCATAAAATAGGACTAATTACATCTGAATGCAGTACGAGTGATTGTGAAACGCTATGTATGATATATATATACCCTTTTTAACAACTTGGTTCTGTCTGATAAAAAAACAATACTTTGAACTGGGACATGCCGTGTTTGAGGAATGTGTCCATATTTAAGTAAATTTGTAGTCGATGACAACAGCTTGCGCCATATATATATATATATATATATATATATATGCTAAATGCTATTTCCACTCTGAATTTTGTTCGTATTTACTGTACTGTGTATTTGTGAAAAAGGCGGTCAGTTGCTCACCGGACAGTTGCTCAATGGGGAAATGAAAAGGCGGTCAGTTGCTCACCGTTAAAAAAAAATCGAATTTAATTTCGGTATCTGGCGTCGCGTTACTACAACCGCGACGTAATTGTTTGTAAACGTAATGTTTGTACGACTACGTTAAGTACGTTTTGGGCTGAATTTGTTTTTAATGGGATGGTTTTTACCGTCAGAGCGACACTGTATGTATTTGTAATTTGTCTGTTGAGTGTTTTCAAGTTGGCTTCCCTTGCTTTGGACGGAACTTCATTCTCAAGTATTTCCCAATGTTCACCAACAACAACAGGTGACCTAGCATGCACCATTCAGACGGGTAACGGTTCAGACACCTCTTGCATGCACACCGAGTATTGTTGTATCGTTGCCTCGATTGTGTGCCGGATGCGTACGCTAGCCGGATACCGCAGTTGCTCTCCAAAAAGGATGGGTCTCCAAGCGACCAGATGGGTTACGTTATCAAAACATCAAAATATTACACTTATTTACCTGTAATATATATATATATATTATAATTAACGTAATAAACCGCCTGTATCATCAGTAATTTGAAGCTACGAAGAAAATATTGTGTAAACGTAACGGTTGCGTGTACGTTAAGTACGTTTAGTCCTTAATTTGTAATTAATGGGATGTCGGCGAATGCGGTTAAGATCACGGATATGATAAAAATGTGCTTACTGTTATTATTCGCATTGCTTTCTTTTGGATTTTCATAATTCTGTTTCCCTGATAATCCCGTGCCATAATGCAATAATTAATGTGAGATAATAATAACGAGTTATATAACAGAATTTTCATTTGCAGTGGTAGTACGTATTTTAATCTATTCAATATGCAAATTATTTTGGAACATTTATTTGATACTTTTTCAGTGTGTTTTTTCCAATTTAATTTTGAGTCCACAATCAACCTTATAAAGTTAAATTCGTCTACTTTTTTTTTATTTATATAATTTATTTATATAATTTATTTTAGAGGTAATAGTCTTTATACGTTTATTTGGCATACGGAAAATCAAATATTTTGATTTGTTTTTCAGCGATAATTTATAAATTTTTAGCCAATCAATAACTTTAAAGAATTCTTCATTTATTGAGGATTGTATGTTTTTATTTTCGGATTTGTCATTAAAAGAGTTTAAAGTACTAAATAGCATAAAAAATCGTAGAACGACACTGTCATTGGAATTTACTATTTCGAAAACCATAGTATCTTATCCCCAGTCGAAAAACAATAATAATATATTGACCATCATGTGGTAATTTGACCCCCTTATATTTCAGTCAGCATATAATAATAATAATATACTTTATTTATACACTCATATCCAGAGCAGGACTCTATTCAAGGGTGTTGACAACTAATAGCTACTTAAATCTTCAATGACAAAGATCGTGTTGTCGTCGTCCCGCAGTCTGCGACGTTGACGGATGACCGCGTCTCGCACATTTTCATTGTTGAAGCGAACAATACCCACGCGGCACCGATGCCCTCCTGTCGCTGGCTTTCTGCTGCCAAGCCTGTGGCTTCGCGCAATGTCCTTAGGTGTGATTGGGGGGGGGGGTCACTGCCATATTGTCGTTGATTATGGCCAACATTTTGGCCGTACTGTCCTCCCCTCTCCGCCCTCTGATTCAGGAATACCATGGAACCTTAAATTCCCTCTTCGCGAATACTGTTCAACATTATCACAATGGAACTCCAAATCAGATACCTTTCTTTCCAGGGTAAAAATTCGTTCCTCCTTTGCGTTCCGTTTCTTGATAAGTATGAACGCCCACTTCTCCAATGACCTGATCAACTTTGTGGATGTTCTTACATCCGGTTTCATCACAGTTCCACGGATGGGATGGCATATCTTTAATGCCAAGTTTCTCCAACATATCTTCTAACTTCTGAAACCAAGTCATGACTTGTGGTTTATTCATGGCCATAGCCCGAGCGACAGACAGGTTTTCTGCCTTTTTTACGGAGAGTTCGGGATTCCGCTTCATGAAACCCTCCAACCAGTAACACCCTGCACATTTGTTTTGGTTTTCTGCTGAAAATCCACTAAGGCAATTTTGAAATCGCATACTCATATGCTAAACCTCGGACTTCTAGTCTCGTCAGAGGAAATCCAGCAGCTGCCAAATTTCGAATATGAACCGCCAATTCCGCCTCTGCAACTCGTGAAAGTACAGTGGGCCTGGCCGACTGATGCAGGTGTGAACTATGTCTATTTGCAGAGGAAGACAGGATGCGTCGTCGCAAAGTTGCATATGGTACCACCCATGCACGTGAGAGAGTTCTTATTCCAGTACCCTCATGGTCAGGTTTACTTCGTTGGGCTTCCCATTCACGAAGTGCTCCTTTCATTCTTCCCGGGTCCCACTTGTTGATGTTCTCCCCTTTGTGGCTAGCCCCGCGATGTCGAGCATTAACATGCTGGCCGCCTTTGTCTTGGGGATTCGGTATTTGTTGCTTTAATCATTTTCTTTTCTCCATGGCAATGTTGAAAAATAAGTCATGATTACGAGCCTATTTAAGCTATGATTCAAAATGTATATTCTGTGCCCCTTGTAGACCTATTAAAAAGTTCTGGATCCGCTCCTGTCACCCCCTCCTACTGAAATTGATTCGGTTAAGCAAAACTGAACCACCTGGTTCGGTTTAACTGATGACCCCTGGTTCACTTTTTATACAGGGTAAGGTAAAGCGAACCAGTAGCCATGTTTGTTCTTGGGGTCGCATTCCAAATCGCAGCTACCCCAGCCACATCAAAAAAATAGGTATATATATCAGATAATCAAATCAATACAGTATGCCACTACGACCAGTGGTAGATATGGAACTTTCAGGATTCGTGAATTCACGCTACAAAAAGTTACCTGCAACACAATTTGAAATTTGGCAGAGCGTTCACACTATAATTGTTTTCACAGATGCCATCTCGTGATCATTATAAAAATATCACTAATAAGTGTAGTGTTGACCAATAGATGGCAGATCAGTGTGCCTGTCAAATGAATTCGTACAGTCAACGTAGAAGTTGTCTGATTCGCTTGATATGATGGATCGGTTTACCTCGAACAACCCTAATTAAACCTTGAACTCTGTCCGCCATTCATACCTACGAAAGCAACAGCTATTCAGGAATCCGCTGTCATTTATGCGGGTTAAGCTAGGATTCCATATGTACGGATGCGGCATGCGGCAAAACAATGAATATAGCCCGGTGGAAATTAACATAAGTAGTTCCAAACATGCATAGGCGGGTGAGTTTAGTCGTTCGGATGCTGCTGCGGCAAATTGAATCGCCCCGTGTAGCGATTCGAATCGTATCCGCACACGAATCGGATAGGAAATTCCAAGTAGTGACGTCACTACATAGGTATACCCTATTCCGCTTGCGTTTCCGTACGCATTTCCGTACATATGGAATCGTAGCTTTAGACAGTTTTGCTTTTCACACACGCCTTACACAAGGCGCTGTGTCGTTGTACTCGCATTTTGTCAAGCTATAATTCGCTATAGAATTTGCATGTTAATTTACATCTCAATTCCTTCTAGTTGAATAGTTGGATGCTCGCTAAATACAGAAATGGTGAATACCCGGTATCTTCCAACCAATTTTGAAAATAATCCTACCATCTGTTTTCGACTTAATTACATAAATGTGCGTGTTAAGGTTGCATTCTGAGATAATCTGTATATATAGTATATATATATAACTTACACATATATAATATATATATCTACATACACACACATGTATAAAGTAAATCAGCATGCTCCACACATTATCTATCACTTTCCTCAACTCTATTTAAACTTTGTTCACATAATATGCAAGCTTGGGATAACGTGGCACAAAAGAAGACACATTACGTCCGCGTGCCAAACGTTTATTATTTCGGTAATTTTGTAATAACATAATTCATTGAATAAAATATCAAATGGCAAAGTCATATAAATGTGGCAGCAAGTATGATCAAAAAGTAAATATTGTTCATGTTGTGCCTACCCTTTTAATAAAAACCCGTTAATATGGAAGTTTAACTCCTCGGAATGCAACTTTAAGCATACATCGTAGCAATATTTCGTTCGGAATTTCGTCCGTGCCTGCAATGGCGATGGTCCTGACAGACAGACAGGAGGAGAAGCTATATTGATAACAGAAAATATCTGGATCCGAAGAATATAAAGTGACGCGAGAAGATAGTAGAGCAACTGGGGAATTGAAGGAAGATGTTGGCACGAAGAAACACGTTGAATGAATGTTATTTATAACAGGCTGAGATGGGCAGGACATGCACAAAGAAAGAATGATGAACGATTGACAAACAGTGCGTGGAAAACAGAAGAGGGCGATAGAATGGGAAGATTAAGACCAAATGTAAGATGGAAAGTCGGAGTAGGAGCGGAGAGGTCTCAAAAGGACAGGTATGAACAGTCGAGGACGCAAAAACTTAGCAGAAGTCCAATATTGATGGCTATGAAAGGAAGAGATGGCGGTGTAGAATAACATACAGCAGTTGTTAAATAATGCAGTTCCGGCCCATAATGCGCATGTCTGAAACAGTTTCCTGTGTGAGGGGATTGTCTGACCTATTCTAAAAATGTGGGTAATATTTTATTTAAGTGGCCTCAACTATGTTCATCCTACTGACCCTAAATCTCAAACCTATGCTTCAACCGAGGGGAATACCTACCCTACTGATGCAGCTAATAACTTAGGTCAATTAAAGAAAATATTGCCAAAATATGAATCTAATAGCGGTCTTCAAGTTTTATTATGAAATTTATGAATATTGGGGAATATTAGAATGTGGTCACCTGACACATTTGGAAAAAAGGATATAATATGTGGAAATATTTTTACTAGTCAATTAAAATGTTGTATGTTGTATTCAGCACAAATATCTACAAACTGCCAAAATACGTATTTTGTGCTAAAGTATTTTATGTTTTGGAGGAGAATATTTCCTTACACAGCGAACTTCTATTTCCGTTCAGGCACATTAAGAGCCGGAACTGCTTTGTTTAACAACTGCAATATTTTTGCTACAGCGGAACTGACCGGCTTATATACAGATATTTTGTTCGTATTGGGTGAAGTCCGGCCGGGCTTTATCCGGAGAGAGCTTTGTCTGGAGGGGATTATGTCCGAGGGAATAGATCAAAGGGAAACCGATGGGGATCGTGACATTACCAGAACCGTGCACCGAACACAGCTTTCTCCTGAAAAGGCTAGCTGGATCTACGAGGCAGCAATTAGATTACCAATAAGATCAAATCTCGGATCAAGAACGTTAAACCTCTTCACAATTTTATTGTTAATTATCCATATCATGTCACAGGCACAATACGATGTGTGGATGAAACATCTAAAGACATTACACGTGTCGTCTCTTGGCACATGTCGTCAGGAGATTGTAGGTACACATGTGTTTACGGATTAATACAACGCAGTACACAATACATTACATGATATTCACAATCGTCTGTTCATGCTGACAAGCGCGCCTCTTAGAGCTTTTCAGGGTGCGAAAGATATATGTCTGTGCTGGCGATTAATTCGTTTCGTGCTTCATGCTGGCAAACAGTACAAACGTCGGCGCAAAGATGTCGAGAGACATTCTAAACAGGTCCTACAGCCACCTGGCGGCGCAAACCGCGTACAGGACCAGAGTAACCATGGAAACGACGGAGACGCTCTGGAATAAGACGCCGTTGCAGAGATCACTGTTGCAGACACAGCCCGTGCCCTTTAGACCGTTCTTCGTCTGAGAGACGCACGTATTCTCCACGCCATCGTCCGAACATCCTCGCACTATGAACTCTTTGCCTGAAACGTAAGAGAATGTCCTAATGAGACGCGGGCGCAATATTTTAAACATTACTGTACATTTGCATTTTAGTAAACGTTTTGTACATATTAATGTATTATATTACAAACGTAACTGCTACATTTTGTCTCTCTTCCCCTCCTCTCTGTCTCCCTGTCTCTCTGTGTCTCTCTGTCTCTCTCTGTCTCTCTCTGTCTCCCTCTGTCTCTCTCTCTCTCTCTCTCTCTCTCTCTCTCTCTCTCTCTCTCTCTCTCTCTCTCTCTCTCTCTCTCTCTCTCTCTCTATCTCTCTCTCTCGCTCTCTCACTCTCTCTATCTCTTCTTCTCTCTCTCCGTCTCTGTCTCTCTCTCGCTCTCTCTCTCTCTCTCTCTCTCTCTCTCTCTCTCTCTCTCTCTCTCTCTCTCTCTCTCTCTCTCTCTCTCTCTCTCTCTCTCTCTCTCTCTCTCTCTCTCTCTCTCTCTCTCTCTCTCTCTCTCTCTCTCTCTCTCTCTCTCTCTCTCTCTAACTCTGTCTGTCTGTGTGTCTGTCCGTCTGTCTGTCTCTCTGTATGTCTCTCTGTCTGTCTATTTAGAAACGTATTGTAAATGTTTATCTGTGATTATTCTCGATTGAATATTGCAATTATGAAAAACACAACACTCCGAAAAACGCGACCGCCTCTCATAAATAGAGCAAAGTATACCAAAGCATTGCATATTTTATTAGGAAAGATGCAAAACGATCGATCAAGGTTTTAAACTGTGCACAAAAGATAGAACACGATTGTACAACACATTGCATGAAATATAGAACATGGTTGAACACAGTGCACGAAAGATTCAACACGGTTGTACACAATGCATGAAAGACACAACACGGTTGTACCCAGTGCACGAAAGACTCAACGCGATTGTACACAGCGCATGAAAGACACAACACAACACGGTTGTACACCGTGCACGAAAGACACAACACGGTTGTACACCGTGCATGAAAGACACAATACAACACGGTTGTTCACCGTGCACGAAAGGCACAACAAGGTGTATACTGTGCACGAAAAATACATCATGGTTTTACACATCACACAGAAGATTTGACACGGTTGTACACAATTCACTCTTTTAAATGTGCCTATATCAGTAAGAAAACACACATAGACAGTGCACTCACCGTCTTTCATGAAGTATCCTTTAACGCACGATGTCCCGATGCAGGTACTGACGTCATCGTTTTTATTGGGATTTTCGCAGGCGCTCGTGGGCGGATACTCACACTCGTAGCACTTGATTGCGTCACCTTAAACATAACGAATACCTGCCTGGGTTAGGTATGTAATTTATTCAATCGTGTGCAGATGCAGTTGTGTGGTTAGTAATAATAGGTTTCCTTGATAGTCAACTTGCCTAAAACGTAAATCCGGCACTGAATATTTGTTTCACAATTTAAATATCCACTTATTCTAAACACAAGTAAATACATTGTAAACTTATAACAGCTATGTAACATAAGGCTCTTGATTTTAGGACAGATGTCCGTTGTTCTTGGCCATTTATTAGTTGACGGATAATATGAATTGATTGCGTGAAGTTCAAGTTAGGATTTCAGTCTTAATAAACCACACAAGAGTATAACATTTGATGTAAACAGGAACAGTGACTTACCTGGCACAAACGCGGCAGCGACGAAGACAAGAAGAACGCTAGCAAGGAACAGCTGCATGACTGCTGGATGGTTGCAATGCAGTGAACAAGAGCTGATTATAGAAAGTAAAGTCTAGACGATTCGCCAGTGGCCGTAAAGCACGTCCGAACTGTCGCGTTTAAAGTTAGACAGTGGGGTTGAAAGTGTCGTGAGGCCGAGATCACATGCACAAGGGTAGCCTGGCTCAACCAATCATCGTCGCAATATTTTGCCGTTTCAGCAAACAGGGCGAATTTGAATGGCATGTGCAACTAGGATTGGCTTGGTGATGTGACACGTGGAAACAGAATGAGTCACGAGTTTGAGGAGCCAAACAGCGTGTAAAGTGCTGAACTGTCAATCGAGAAGTCCAGGTTACGATTCCACCTGCTGCCATTTCGAAACTTGGACAATTTCCTTCACCGCATGCTCTGTTTTTCGAAAAAGACACTGTCAACCGTTGGTCTCTTTTACCTGTTGTCTGTGTCAGGAGAAGTAAGGGATCATCTCTTAACATCGATGTCGGATGTTATACGAAAGTAGTTTTGTGTTGGGGAGGGGGGTCAGAGGCAATTTCGTCTGGCGTCGAACATCGATATTTTACTGTTCGAACTTTCGCGCCCCCTCATTTTGTTCATATGCGCTCGGAGTAAATGATCGCACCATTCTGTTCTTCATTTCACGTCGTCACGTGATTAACCTTGATTTCACAGGCGTAATGAGGTGGGTTAGGGTTAGGGTTAGCCTCAGAGCCAATCAACTAATTGATTGGCTCTGAGGCTAACTGTAAAGTAAAAATAAAATAATAGTAAACTTTTATCAGCTAATGCAGATGCAAATTTAGGGAAATGGTAGACAGTGAATCGACATAGATCGACCGATATTTCTAATTTATTCATATGACCATATCAACGTTTACAAACTTTCATTTGACTGAGGTGGAGGCTAAGGCCAGACGGAAGTTATTTAAACTGTGGTAGGACATCGACGTTCTGAGAAGATCCTGTTCACAAATAATGGGATATATTGTGTAAATAGCCTATCGTTGACTCACCGAACTGGTGCATTATATCTGGAAAACTCATTAACTGTAGAATTATGTCTGTTTTAGATGTTCCGATACGACTAAGTCGACGGTGTTGGTTCACAAATGTGTAACATGGACCAATACATTTATTTTGGAAAAAATAAAATTGAATGGGGGCGTACATCTCACACACATATACATTGCAGTGGTAAAATACATTATTTTCGCATCACTAATATTTTTATGACACGTTAGCTTGTTAGATAACGCAGAAGATACACATTTCACAGAACAGTGCAATTTCAGCGCAGGATGCAACAATTTGCACAGCGGCGATACTTTTGCTTGTACGATAGCGATCTCTCAGGTCTTAGTGACGGCCTCCCTGGATCATGAAGACCATATAAAATATGCCCAAAGTTTTATTTTGTTTCTGCATGTATGATCTAAACAAATATATTTCACTTCACTCACATTTTAACCCAAACAAGGCACACTCGTCTGATGGTTTGCGAGGCTGTGTTATGAACGTATATGCTGATCAGGTTGGTGTTTTTCCCCAAGTTTTTTCAGTGACGTTTAAACACTCATTGTGTGCCACATTCATGAAAATTGTCTATTAGTACACCGATCCTTGGAAACCTGCATTCAAATAATAGAATTTCTTTCGACAAGTGATGCTTACAAGTATCATTGCTAAGTGTATTGAGGTAATTTTAAACGAACAACAATCTTATCGACTCTTGAATCTAAACATATGACATCCAGTCAGTGTATATATATGCTATTTCACTCAGCTGTTTGAATGAATACCTGGCCATAAACAGTGGTGGATATTTGCGTACAAATAGTCTTCTTGTATTATTTGCAGCGTGACTGACTGCTTCCTAGATAAGTCGATATAGGTATGCTAAGGAGTAAAGTGTAAAGCGCTTTGAGCAGTCATAAGGACGTGGTATTACGCTATATAAGAACCTTTCTTTACTATTGACTTGTCATTGAATTTGTACAGAAACATTATATTGTCACTGGATTTGTACAGAAACGACACTCACACTGGCAACAGGCCAGTTGCCTGACTAATTCATTGACTCGTTATTACGTGGGTTACCATTTACATGATCATATTTCGAAACTACGTAAAAGGTACATGAAAAGCATTTGAACATTGAAGTACTAATGGACTGTATTTAAGTGTCAATGAATTTTTTTTCTCGCAAATGTACTTAAATACCAGTATAAATACTCACAGAATGTAGTTAAGTACAACTGTTACAGCCCTACAAAGAACTGTGGCACAACTTTGGCCGGAACGTGTTGAATATTGGGGGATCACGAAAACCCTCCAACTGCACTCCCTTGAGGCTCGCAAAAATATCCAACTGCACCCCTTGTTGAAATATAAAGGGATCGAACATCTTTCCAGCCCTCCCCATCGAAGCTATTATTCCTCCCTCAGTTCCGTCGCTTGTTAAACAAACTCCCTGCAAGTCTCGTTGTCCGTTTGTTACACGCAATGACCGCGTTTCCTCAGTGCTCTTTATGGATGCACCAGGTTACTGTGGCGCCATCTAGCGACCAAAGTTATGACTTCCACAGTGCCGCGGAAAATCCCCCGGATAAAATTATTATATATCATAATTATGTACAGTAGAT
The DNA here is from genome assembly GCA_020002185.1 of Paraescarpia echinospica. Lineage (NCBI taxonomy): Eukaryota > Metazoa > Annelida > Polychaeta > Sabellida > Siboglinidae > Paraescarpia > Paraescarpia echinospica. The sequence continues at coordinate 21,662,235 of CM034537.1, read as the reverse complement.
TTCAAGTGAACACGTCTTGACAACAGTTTGTGCTCTCCTCCTTGGTCCCTGCTGTACATGGGTAAGGGTCAGGTACAGTATTGTCGACCACTCGCTGTGTTTTTGTCTTTCCAAAGTTTTCTATCCATAGATGTCTCTCCATCTTTCATCCTCCCCCGATCTTCTCATTCCCCTGCTCACGCAGTCATCCCATCTCAGGTGTGGCCGTCCACCTTTCCTATGTCCTTTGTGTTGTTCCACATCTGCACTCTTTGCTATTTTCCCTTTGCTATTTTCCCTGTATCCATCCTTGTCCACCCTTTTACGAGATTGTTCTGTCCAACATGACTCACTGTACGTTTTTCCAAGCATTCGCTCCCGCTTGTATTCGATTCAACCTTTGACGGGCGTTTACAGAAAGCCCCATTTTTGACAACATAAAGTTACAACACTCCAGAACTAAAATGATGTGGTAATCTGGTTTGGATTGTTGTGTACTACTTAATATTCTACACAATATGTATCAAAAACATTTTGGGTTAATTTTTTTGGGTGGAGTAATATTCAAAAAATGGCGCCTTTACAATTACGCAGTTTGAATATTCAAAATAAAATACAAATATTCTAAAAACCTGAATTTGTATACAGGTTGTAGGGAATATCCAGGAGAAGCCAATAATCCAAGCCAGATGACCATCACTTCCCAGAGTGTTGCAATGTCTAGATGTGCTATACTTGGCAGCCATTTTGTTTGTTACCATGGAAACGGGGGGTCGGGCAGAAGAAATTTTAATATATTTTTACGCAGTAAGACCTTCTCTACCTTTGGGCACCAAAAATTATATTAATTATGTTTAAAAAAAAATTCCTATCTGCTGCCACACCACTCCTTAAGTGCTGAAAGGTTAAAGGGGGAATGAAGTGCTTGAACAACCACAGCCCAAACATAAGAACATACCATTTACAGTACATGTCACCATGATTTGACAAGTACAGCGCCACGGTATATTTTAAATAATTTTTCAAACGTAGCTATTATCGTCACAGGGCGCCGCCATCATGCTCCAGGGGCGTGTGGTTGTACATCCGGTTTGATTGGCGAGATGTCTCCCAAAGCTGCATACAGCAATTCGATAGGCGACGCAGCATAGCTCTCAGAAAAACCGACGAAACGCATACAAACACATAAAAATAAAACAATTTAATGCGCTGCGTGGCTACTAGATATACTATAAGTGTTAGTAAGCAACTTTTCACATACTTCCACAGAAGGATTACTATAGAAAAAAACAAGTTATAGATGATGAATTTGGCGTGTTCGCCGGCGCCAAGATTGGCATAGGTCTGCGGTAGTCACTTTCGAACGCGAATTGCTAGCCTAAATACAAAAGTGATGAGCATAAAAGACATTGAACGTCAAAACATAATTCTTGGTTACAGCCACAGGTCCATCTTTGGTCGATTTGTTTACATATAACTATGCACCGATAAAGTAAATGTCAGCGAAATAGACCTGGAAACTCGACATTGTTGCCTTATTTGGAGCGTAAAGCGGCGCGTAGGAAATGACAAGCCGAAACCAGCGCTTGTTGTTGCCAAGGTGACTCGGCACTTACGAGTTCCGTCAGGTATCATTACGACTACAATATAGTCCCACAATTCTATTTCAAAGTCTGCATATATACAAATATGACGTATGCGAAATTGAAATGTAATATGAAATGTTAATGTAATAAAGTACAAATACGAGTGAATAGTATGATATAATTGCTTGTAATCCGCCGATTTAGTTTACAGCAATTCGTGCCGGCGTGTTGGCACTGTTGCTACGTCTGAATACCGCTGTAGCGAAACATTTCGTCGTTGAAATATCTGGTCGGCGCAGAAGTCGTATGCGCACGAGCGGAAATAGATAACCGAATATTTCATTACTTAAGCGAAACATTTGGTCGCCGAAATATTTGGTAGATTTTGACCTATGACCTTTACGTATTGTGTAGAGTCGAAACGCACGAGAGGAAACAAATAGTTTGGTCTGAAATATTTGACTTACGTTGCCAGTTGTCGCTGTGAATGCAAGCTTGCTTTTGATAATATCATCATACATGAAGCAGTTATATAGTTCGTGTTCATTATAAGTTGATAACCGTATTTATGCACATGATTGTGCATAGTTAAGTTCAATTAAAAGTTGTAGGCTGCATGCATCAAATAATTTTGATAATAATAACAGATAATGAATTTCCTAAGGATAGTATTATTATTAGGATATTATAATTACTAAACTGGGCAAAATCTATAGATTCACCGTCTGATGGTGTTTGTTTTGTACTGACAATTGAATTGGGAGAGAATGTGTATCTATTAGTCATGAATGAATGTGTACAATTTATAAAAATGGCTTTCATAAATCTAATCTACCTGTAATCATAATAATTGTATTATTATGTCCAATGATACATGTTTAGATTTGATCATATTTAGCCTAGATTGTGAGTGCATTAATTGAGTAGGTGTAAACGTCAAATCAATTGTCACACAGTTTATTCATGCACACCGTCTTGATTATAGTATTATAACTGGTTTGCTAAACAAATATGACTCAGTGTCCTTATAGTGTTATAATTCAATGTCCCTGGAATTCTCTAACGCAATGTTCGTGGAGTTCTAGTACTCAAGAAGAATAATGCATATCTATATCAAACGTTCAGTTCTAACTAAAGTTATTCAACATGCCACTACCAACGTTCACTATTTCTTTTCCAATCACTTTCCTACGAGTGATCGTGAATGTCACTTCATAAGTTAAGTTTCTCACGTGCTCTATGGATTCTCCCTGATCTACGAAGATTTGCATTCGTTTACAGTTCTGTTCAGATGTGTGGGGAGATTCCATCTCTGGCTGAGTTACGTCATGCGGTACGTCACGTGGTACGTCATGTGGTATGTCAGGCGGTACGTCACGTGATACGACAAGCGGTATGTCAGGCAGTTCTGCATGAACAGGTTCCTCCGGAGGCAGTTTGGAAGACAATTCAAGAGGCAGTTCAGAAGATGGTGTCTTCTCCGGCACCGAGCTATCACCAATCACACAACGACTCCTCACATGGTCAATGTGTCTACGCCCTACTCTCCCATCCTCGAGGCGAACGTGAACTGAATGACACGGCGCCAGTCCGTTCCACGATAACGTCACCGAGCCATTTTGTTTTGCCACTGAAGTTTATAACTTGTTCTACAACAAAACCGGGCGCAACCTGCTGGAGATCCGAAGCGAGGCTCTGTGTAATCAACTTCCAGCGAGGCCGGACCGCAATGTCTTGTGGGCCAACACCACGTTGAAGATTCCTTGATGGCGTCACACCTGCCTAACCTACAATTGCACTGGCTTGTTCTTCGTTCAGGCCGAAGGCTTCAAGGGTTCGCCCAAACAGAAACAGCTCTATAACAAGCCTCTTGTACTATGCACTGCAATGGAATGAATAACATATCTAAAGAGAACTCATGTACAGCCTGATACAGAAGATACATACAATTAACACATAAAAAACTGCACTATTTCCCATTTGCGATCAAGTAGTCTCCAAGGAATCAGTGTTAGAATAACACCTCCCTTACAAATGTGTTGCTTCATGAATTTGTTACTTGAAGTTAGTGATGTGTCAATGAAATGCAGATTTTTGCATCCGCTCGTGCACCTTCATTATTCTGACTACGATTCCACCTGCTGCCATTTCGAAACTTGGACAATTTCCTTCACCGCAAGTTCTGTTTTTCGAAAAAGACACTGTCAACCGTTGGTCTCTTTTACCTGTTGTCTGTATCAGGAGAAGTAAGGGATCATCTCTTAACATCGATGTCGGATGTTATACGAAAGTAGTTTTGTGTTGGGGAGGGGGGTCAGAGGCAATTTCGTCTGGCGTCGAACATCGATATTTTACTGTTCGAACTTTCGCGCCCCCTCATTTTGTTCATATGCGCTCGGAGTAAATGATCGCACCATTCTGTTCTTCATTTCACGTCGTCACGTGATTAACCTTGATTTCACAGGCGTAATGAGGTGGCAGAACTGTGTGCGCCTCTCACAACTAATTGATTGGCTCTGAGGCTAACTGTAAAGTAAAAATAAAATAATAGTAAACTTTTATCAGCTAATGCAGATGCAAATTTAGGGAAATGGTAGACAGTGAATCGACATAGATCGACCGATATTTCTAATTTATTCATATGACCATATCAACGTTTACAAACTTTCATTTGACTGAGGTGGAGGCTAAGGCCAGACGGAAGTTATTTAAACTGTGGTAGGACATCGACGTTCTGAGAAGATCCTGGTCACAAATAATGGGATATATTGTGTAAATAGCCTATCGTTGACTCACCGAACTGGTGCATTATATCTGGAAAACTCATTAACTGTATAATTATATCTGTGTTAGATGTTCCGATACGACTAAGTCGACGGTGTTGGTACACAAACGTGTAACATGGACCAATACATTTATTTTGGAAAAAATAAAATTGAATGGGGGCGTACATCTCACACACATATACATTGCAGCGGTAAAATACATTATTTTCACATCACTAATATTTTTATGACACGTTAGCTTGTTAGATAACGCAGAAGATACACATTTCACAGAACAGTGCAATTTCAGCGCAGGATGCAACAATTTGCACAGCGGCGATACTTTTGCTTGTACGATAGCGATCTCTCAGGTCTTAGTGACGGCCTCCCTGGATCATGAAGACCATATAAAATATGCCCAAAGTTTTATTTTGTTTCTGCATGTATGATCTAAACAAATATATTTCACTTCACTCACATTTTAACCCAAACAAGGCACACTCGTCTGATGGTTTGCGAGGCTGTGTTATGAACGTATATGCTGATCAGGTTGGTGTTTTTCCCCAAGTTTTTTCAGTGACGTTTAAACACTCATTGTGTGCCACATTCATGAAAATTGTGTATTAATACACCGATCCTTGGAAACCTGCATTCAAATAATAGAATTTCTTTCGACAAGTGATGCTTACAAGTATCATTGCTAAGTGTATTGAGGTAATTTTAAACGAACAACAATCTTATCGACTCTTGAATCTAAACATATGACATCCAGTCAGTGTCTATATATGCCATTTCACTCAGCTGTTTGAATGAATACCTGGCCATAAACAGTGGTGGATATTTGCGTACAAATAGTCTTCTTGTATTATTTGCAGCGTGACTGACTGCTTCCTAGATAAGTCGATATAGGTATGCTAAGGAGTAAAGTGTAAAGCGCTTTGAGCAGTCATAAGGACGTGGTATTACGCTATATAAGAACCTTTCTTTACTATTGACTTGTCATTGAATTTGTACAGAAACATTATATTGTCACTGGATTTGTACAGAAACGACACTCACATTGGCAACAGGCCAGTTGCCTGACTAATTCATTGACTCGTTATTACGTGGGTTACCATTTACATATCATATTTCGAAACTACGTAAAAGGTACATGAAAAGCATTTGAACTTTGAAGTACTAATGGACTGTATTTAAGTGTCAATGAATTTTTTTTCTCGCAAATGTACTTAAATACCAGTATAAATACTCACAGAATGTAGTTAAGTACAACTGTTGCACCCCTACAAAGAACTGTGGCACAGCTTTGGCCGGAACGTGTTGAATATTGGGGGATCAAGAAAACCCTCCAACTGCACTCCCTTGAGGCTCGCAAAAATATCCAACTGCACCCCTTGTCGAAATATAAAGGGATTAAACATCTTTCCAGCCCTCCCCATCGAAGCTATTATTCCTCCCTCAGTTCCGCCGCTTGTTAAACAAACTCCCTGCAAGTCTCGTTATCCTTTGCTACACGCGATGACCGCGTTTCCTCAGTGCTCTTTATGGATGCACCAGGTTGCTGTGGCGCCATCTAGCGACCAAAGTTATGACTTCCAAAGTGCCGCGGAAAATCCCCCGGATAAAATTATTATATATCATAATTATGTACAGTAGATTTCAAGTGAACACGTCTTGACAACAGTTGGTGCTCTCCTCCTTGGTCCCTGCTGTACATGGGTAAGGGTCAGGTACAGTATTGTCGACCACTCGCTGTGTTTTTGTCTTTCCAAAGTTTTCTATCCATAGATGTCTCTCCATCTTTCATCCTCCCCCGATCTTCTCATTCCCCTGCTCACGCAGTCATCCCATCTCAGGTGTGGCCGTCCACTTTTCCTATGTCCTTTGTGTTGTTCCACATCTGCACTCTTTGCTATTTTCCCTTTGCTATTTTCCCTGTATCCATCCTTGTCCACCCTTTTACGAGATTGTTCTGTCCAACATGACTCACTGTACGTTTTTCCAAGCATTCGCTCCCGCTTGTATTCGATTCAACCTTTGACGGGCGTTTACAGAAAGCCCCATTTTTGACAACATAAAGTTACAACACTCCAGAACTAAAATGATGTGGTAATCTGGTTTGGATTGTTGTGTACTACTTAATATTCTACACAATATGTATCAAAAACATTTTGGGTTAATTTTTTTGGGTGGAGTAATATTCAAAAAATGGCGCCTTTACAATTACGCAGTTTGAATATTCAAAATAAAATACAAATATTCTAAAAACCTGAATTTGTATACAGGTTGTAGGGAATATCCAGGAGAAGCCAACAATCTAAGCCAGATGACCATCACTTCCCATAGTGTTGCAATGTCTAGATGTGCTATACTTGGCAGCCATTTTGTTTGTTACCATGGAAACGGGGGGTCGGGCAGAAGAAATTTTAATATATTTTTACGCAGTAAGACCTTCTCTACCTTTGGGCACCAAAAATTATATTAATTATGTTTAAAAAAAAATTCCTATCTGCTGCCACACCACTCCTTAAGTGCTGAAAGGTTAAAGGGGGAATGAAGTGCTTGAACAACCACAGCCCAAACATAAGAACATACCATTTACAGTACATGTCACCATGATTTGACAAGTACAGCGCCACGGTATATTTTAAATAATTTTTCAAACGTAGCTATTATCGTCACAGGGCGCCGCCATCATGCTCCAGGGGCGTGTGGTTGTACATCCGGTTTGATTGGCGAGATGTCTCCCAAAGTTGCATACAGCAATTCGATAGGCGACGCAGCATAGCTCTCAGAAAAACCGACGAAACGCATACAAACACATAAAAATAAAACAATTTAATGCGCTGCGTGGCTACTAGATATACTATAAGTGTTAGTAAGCAACTTTTCACATACTTCCACAGAAGGATTACTATAGAAAAAAACAAGTTATAGATGATGAATTTGGCGTGTTCGCCGGCGCCAAGATTGGCATAGGTCTGCGGTAGTCACTTTCGAACGCGAATTGCTAGCCTAAATACAAAAGTGATGAGCATAAAAGACATTGAACGTCAAAACATAATTCTTGGTTACAGCCACAGGTCCATCTTTGGTCGATTTGTTTACATATAACTATGCACCGATAAAGTAAATGTCAGCGAAATAGACCTGGAAACTCGACATTGTTGCCTTATTTGGAGCGTAAAGCGGCGCGTAGGAAATGACAAGCCGAAACCAGCGCTTGTTGTTGCCAAGGTGACTCGGCACTTACGAGTTCCGTCAGGTATCATTACGACTACAATATAGTCCCACAATTCTATTTCAAAGTCTGCATATATACAAATATGACGTATGCGAAATTGAAATGTAATATGAAATGTTAATGTAATAAAGTACAAATACGAGTGAATAGTATGATATAATTGCTTGTAATCCGCCGATTTAGTTTACAGCAATTCGTGCCGGCGTGTTGGCACTGTTGCTACGTCTGAATACCGCTGTAGCGAAACATTTCGTCGTTGAAATATCTGGTCGGCGCAGAAGTCGTATGCGCACGAGCGGAAATAGATAACCGAATATTTCATTACTTAAGCGAAACATTTGGTCGCCGAAATATTTGGTAGATTTTGACCTATGACCTTTACGTATTGTGTAGAGTCGAAACGCACGAGAGGAAACAAATAGTTTGGTCTGAAATATTTGACTTACGTTGCCAGTTGCAAGCTTGCTTTTGATAATATCATCATACATGAAGCAGTTATATAGTTCGTGTTCATTATAAGTTGATAACCGTAATTATGCACATGATTGTGCATAGTTAAGTTCAATTAAAAGTTGTAGGCTGCATGCATCAAATAATTTTGATAATAATAACAGATAATGAATTTCCTAAGGATAGTATTATTATTAGGATATTATAATTACTAAACTGGGCAAAATCTATAGATTCACCGTCTGATGGTGTTTGTTTTGTACTGACAATTGAATTGGGAGAGAATGTGTATCTATTAGTCATGAATGAATGTGTACAATTTAAAAAAATGACTTTCATAAATCTAATCTACCTGTAATCATAATAATTGTATTATTATGTCCAATGATACATGTTTAGATTTGATCATATTTAGCCTAGATTGTGAGTGCATTAATTGAGTAGGTGTAAACGTCAAATCAATTGTCACACAGTTTATTCATGCACACCGTCTTGATTATAGTATTATAACTGGTTTGCTAAACAAATATGACTCAGTGTCCTTATAGTGTTATAATTCAATGTCCCTGGAATTCTCTAACGCAATGTTCGTGGAGTTCTAGTACTCAAGAAGAATAATGCATATCTACATCAAACGTTCAGTTCTAACTAAAGTTATTCAACATGTCACTACCAACGTTCACTATTTCTTTTCCAATCACTTTCCTACGAGTGATCGTGAATGTCACTTCATAAGTTAAGTTTCTCACGTGCTCTATGGATTCTCCCTGATCTACGAAGATTTGCATTCGTTTACAGTTCTGTTCAGATGTGTGGGGAGATTCCATCTCTGGCTGAGTTACGTCATGCGGTACGTCACGTGGTACGTCATGTGGTATGTCAGGCGGTACGTCACGTGATACGACAAGCGGTATGTCAGGCAGTTCTGCATGAACAGGTTCCTCCGGAGGCAGTTTGGAAGACAATTCAAGAGGCAGTTCAGAAGATGGTGTCTTCTCCGGCACCGAGCTATCACCAATCACACAACGACTCCTCACATGGTCAATGTGTCTACGCCCTACTCTCCCATCCTCGAGGCGAACGTGAACTGAATGACACGGCGCCAGTCCGTTCCACGATAACGTCACCGAGCCATTTTGTTTTGCCACTGAAGTTTATAACTTGTTCTACAACAAAACCGGGCGCAACCTGCTGGAGATCCGAAGCGAGGCTCTGTGTAAACAACTTCCAGCGAGGCCGGACCGCAATGTCTTGTGGGCCAACACCACGTTGAAGATTCCTTGATGGCGTCACACCTGCCTAACCTACAATTGCACTGGCTTGTTCTTCGTTCAGGCCGAAGGCTTCAAGGGTTCGCCCAAACAGAAACAGCTCTATAACAAGCCTCTTGTACTATGCACTGCAATGGAATGAATAACATATCTAAAGAGAACTCATGTACAGCCTGATACAGAAGATACATACAATTAACACATAAAAAACTGCACTATTTCCCATTTGCGATCAAGTAGTCTCCAAGGAATCAGTGTTAGAATAACACCTCCCTTACAAATGTGTTGCTTAATGAATTTGTTACTTGAAGTTAGTGATGTGTCAATGAAATGCAGATTTTTGCATCCGCTCGTGCACCTTCATTATTCTGACTACGATTCCACCTGCTGCCATTTCGAAACTTGGACAATTTCCTTCACCGCAAGCTCTGTTTTTCGAAAAAGACACTGTCAACCGTTGGTCTCTTTTACCTGTTGTCTGTCTCAAGAGAAGTAAGGGATCATCTCTTAACATCGATGTCGGATGTTATACGAAAGTAGTTTTGTGTTGGGGAGGGGGGTCAGAGGCAATTTCGTCTGGCGTCGAACATCGATATTTTACTGTTCGAACTTTCGCGCCCCCTCATTTTTTTCATATGCGCTCGGAGTAAATGATCGCACCATTCTGTTCTTCATTTCACGTCGTCACGTGATTAACCTTGATTTCACAGGCGTAATGAGGTGGCAGAACTGTGTGCGCCTCTCACAACTAATTGATTGGCTCTGAGGCTAACTGTAAGGTAAAAATAAAATAATAGTAAACTTTTATCAGCTAATGCAGATGCAAATTTAGGGAAATGGTAGACAGTGAATCGACATAGATCGACCGATATTTCTAATTTATTCATATGACCATATCAACGTTTACAAACTTTCATTTGACTGAGGTGGAGGCTAAGGCCAGACGGAAGTTATTTAAACTGTGGTAGGACATCGACGTTCTGAGAAGATCCTGGTCACAAATAATGGGATATATTGTGTAAATAGCCTATCGTTGACTCACCGAACTGGTGCATTATATTTGGAAAACTCATTAACTGTATAATTATATCTGTGTTAGATGTTCCGATACGACTAAGTCGACGGTGTTGGTACACAAACGTGTAACATGGACCAATACATTTATTTTGGAAAAAATAAAATTGAATGGGGGCGTACATCTCACACACATATACATTGCAGTGGTAAAATACATTATTTTCACATCACTAATATTTTTATGACACGTTAGCTTGTTAGATAACGCAGAAGATACACATTTCACAGAACAGTGCAATTTCAGCGCAGGATGCAACAATTTGCACAGCGGCGATACTTTTGCTTGTACGATAGCGATCTCTCAGGTCTTAGTGACGGCCTCCCTGGATCATGAAGACCATATAAAATATGCCCACAGTTTTATTTTGTTTCTGCATGTATGATCTAAACAAATATATTTCACTTCACTCACATTTTAACCCAAACAAGGCACACTCGTCTGATGGTTTGCGAGGCTGTGTTATGAACGTATATGCTGATCAGGTTGGTGTTTTTCCCCAAGTTTTTTCAGTGACGTTTAAACACTCATTGTGTGCCACATTCATGAAAATTGTGTATTAATACACCGATCCTTGGAAACCTGCATTCAAATAATAGAATTTCTTTCGACAAGTGATGCTTACAAGTATCATTGCTAAGTGTATTGAGGTAATTTTAAACGAACAACAATCTTATCGACTCTTGAATCTAAACATATGACATCCAGTCAGTGTCTATATATGCCATTTCACTCAGCTGTTTGAATGAATACCTGGCCATAAACAGTGGTGGATATTTGCGTACAAATAGTCTTCTTGTATTATTTGCAGCGTGACTGACTGCTTCCTAGATAAGTCGATATAGGTATGCTAAGGAGTAAAGTGTAAAGCGCTTTGAGCAGTCATAAGGACGTGGTATTACGCTATATAAGAACCTTTCTTTACTATTGACTTGTCATTGAATTTGTACAGAAACATTATATTGTCACTGGATTTGTACAGAAACGACACTCACATTGGCAACAGGCCAGTTGCCTGACTAATTCATTGACTCGTTATTACGTGGGTTACCATTTACATATCATATTTCGAAACTACGTAAAAGGTACATGAAAAGCATTTGAACTTTGAAGTACTAATGGACTGTATTTAAGTGTCAATGAATTTTTTTTCTCGCAAATGTACTTAAATACCAGTATAAATACTCACAGAATGTAGTTAAGTACAACTGTTGCACCCCTACAAAGAACTGTGGCACAGCTTTGGCCGGAACGTGTTGAATATTGGGGGATCACGAAAACCCTCCAACTGCACTCCCTTGAGGCTCGCAAAAATATCCAACTGCACCCCTTGTCGAAATATAAAGGGATTAAACATCTTTCCAGCCCTCCCCATCGAAGCTATTATTCCTCCCTCAGTTCCGCCGCTTGTTAAACAAACTCCCTGCAAGTCTCGTTATCCTTTGCTACACGCGATGACCGCGTTTCCTCAGTGCTCTTTATGGATGCACCAGGTTACTGTGGCGCCATCTAGCGACCAAAGTTATGACTTCCAAAGTGCCGCGGAAAATCCCCCGGATAAAATTATTATATATCATAATTATGTACAGTAGATTTCAAGTGAACACGTCTTGACAACAGTTTGTGCTCTCCTCCTTGGTCCCTGCTGTACATGGGTAAGGGTCAGGTACAGTATTGTCGACCACTCGCTGTGTTTTTGTCTTTCCAAAGTTTTCTATCCATAGATGTCTCTCCATCTTTCATCCTCCCCCGATCTTCTCATTCCCCTGCTCACGCAGTCATCCCATCTCAGGTGTGGCCGTCCACTTTTCCTATGTCCTTTGTGTTGTTCCACATCTGCACTCTTTGCTATTTTCCCTTTGCTATTTTCCCTGTATCCATCCTTGTCCACCCTTTTACGAGATTGTTCTGTCCAACATGACTCACTCTACGTTTTTCCAAACATTCGCTCCCGCTTGTATTCGATTCAAGCTTTGACGGGCGTTTACAGAAAGCCCCATTTTTGACAACATAAAGTTACAACACTCCAGAACTAAAATGATGTGGTAATCTGGTTTGGATTGTTGTGTACTACTTAATATTCTACACAATATGTATCAAAAACATTTTGGGTTAATTTTTTTGGGTGGAGTAATATTCAAAAAATGGCGCCTTTACAATTACGCAGTTTGAATATTCAAAATAAAATACAAATATTCTAAAAACCTGAATTTGTATACAGGTTGTAGGGAATATCCAGGAGAAGCCAACAATCTAAGCCAGATGACCATCACTTCCCATAGTGTTGCAATGTCTAGATGTGCTATACTTGGCAGCCATTTTGTTTGTTACCATGGAAACGGGGGGTCGGGCAGAAGAAATTTTAATATATTTTTACGCAGTAAGACCTTCTCTACCTGTTGGGCACCAAAAATTATATTAATTATGCTTAAAAAAAAATTCCTATCTGCTGCCACACCACTCCTTAAGTGCTGAAAGGTTAAAGGGGGAATGAAGTGCTTGAACAACCACAGCCCAAACATAAGAACATACCATTTACAGTACATGTCACCATGATTTGACAAGTACAGCGCCACGGTATATTTTAAATAATTTTTCAAACGTAGCTATTATCGTCACAGGGCGCCGCCATCATGCTCCAGGGGCGTGTGGTTGTACATCCGGTTTGATTGGCGAGATGTCTCCCAAAGTTGCATACAGCAATTCGATAGGCGACGCAGCATAGCTCTCAGAAAAACCGACGAAACGCATACAAACACATAAAAATAAAACAATTTAATGCGCTGCGTGGCTACTAGATATACTATAAGTGTTAGTAAGCAACTTTTCACATACTTCCACAGAAGGATTACTATAGAAAAAAACAAGTTATAGATGATGAATTTGGCGTGTTCGCCGGCGCCAAGATTGGCATAGGTCTGCGGTAGTCACTTTCGAACGCGAATTGCTAGCCTAAATACAAAAGTGATGAGCATAAAAGACATTGAACGTCAAAACATAATTCTTGGTTACAGCCACAGGTCCATCTTTGGTCGATTTGTTTACATATAACTATGCACCGATAAAGTAAATGTCAGCGAAATAGACCTGGAAACTCGACATTGTTGCCTTATTTGGAGCGTAAAGCGGCGCGTAGGAAATGACAAGCCGAAACCAGCGCTTGTTGTTGCCAAGGTGACTCGGCACTTACGAGTTCCGTCAGGTATCATTACGACTACAATACAGTCCCACAATTCTATTTCAAAGTCTGCATATATACAAATATGACGTATGCGAAATTGAAATGTAATATGAAATGTTAATGTAATAAAGTACAAATACGAGTGAATAGTATGATATAATTGCTTGTAATCCGCCGATTTAGTTTACAGCAATTCGTGCCGGCGTGTTGGCACTGTTGCTACGTCTGAATACCGCTGTAGCGACACATTTCGTCGTTGAAATATCTGGTCGGCGCAGAAGTCGTATGCGCACGAGCGGAAATAGATAACCGAATATTTCATTACTTAAGCGAAACATTTGGTCGCCGAAATATTTGGTAGATTTTGACCTATGACCTTTACGTATTGTGTAGAGTCGAAACGCACGAGAGGAAACAAATAGTTTGGTCTGAAATATTTGACTTACGTTGCCAGTTGCAAGCTTGCTTTTGATAATATCATCATACATGAAGCAGTTATATAGTTCGTGTTCATTATAAGTTGATAACCGTAATTATGCACATGATTGTGCATAGTTAAGTTCAATTAAAAGTTGTAGGCTGCATGCATCAAATAATTTTGATAATAATAACAGATAATGAATTTCCTAAGGATAGTATTATTATTAGGATATTATAATTACTAAACTGGGCAAAATCTATAGATTCACCGTCTGATGGTGTTTGTTTTGTACTGACAATTGAATTGGGAGAGAATGTGTATCTATTAGTCATGAATGAATGTGTACAATTTATAAAAATGGCTTTCATAAATCTAATCTACCTGTAATCATAATAATTGTATTATTATGTCCAATGATACATGTTTAGATTTGATCATATTTAGCCTAGATTGTGAGTGCATTAATTGAGTAGGTGTAAACGTCAAATCAATTGTCACACAGTTTATTCATGCACACCGTCTTGATTATAGTATTATAACTGGTTTGCTAAACAAATATGACTCAGTGTCCTTATAGTGTTATAATTCAATGTCCCTGGAATTCTCTAACGCAATGTTCGTGGAGTTCTAGTACTCAAGAAGAATAATGCATATCTATATCAAACGTTCAGTTCTAACTAAAGTTATTCAACATGCCACTACCAACGTTCACTATTTCTTTTCCAATCACTTTCCTACGAGTGATCGTGAATGTCACTTCATAAGTTAAGTTTCTCACGTGCTCTATGGATTCTCCCTGATCTACGAAGATTTGCATTCGTTTACAGTTCTGTTCAGATGTGTGGGGAGATTCCATCTCTGGCTGAGTTACGTCATGCGGTACGTCACGTGGTACGTCATGTGGTATGTCAGGCGGTACGTCACGTGATACGACAAGCGGTATGTCAGGCAGTTCTGCATGAACAGGTTCCTCCGGAGGCAGTTTGGAAGACAATTCAAGAGGCAGTTCAGAAGATGGTGTCTTCTCCGGCACCGAGCTATCACCAATCACACAACGACTCCTCACATGGTCAATGTGTCTACGCCCTACTCTCCCATCCTCGAGGCGAACGTGAACTGAATGACACGGCGCCAGTCCGTTCCACGATAACGTCACCGAGCCATTTTGTTTTGCCACTGAAGTTTATAACTTGTTCTACAACAAAACCGGACGCAACCTGCTGGAGATCCGAAGCGAGGCTCTGTGTAATCAACTTCCAGCGAGGCCGGACCGCACTGTCTTGTGGGCCAACACCACGTTGAAGATTCCTTGATGGCGTCACACCTGCCTAACCTACAATTGCACTGGCTTGTTCTTCGTTCAGGCCGAAGGCTTCAAGGGTTCGCCCAAACAGAAACAGCTCTATAACAAGCCTCTTGTACTATGCACTGCAATGGAATGAATAACATATCTAAAGAGAACTCATGTACAGCCTGATACAGAAGATACATACAATTAACACATAAAAAACTGCACTATTTCCAATTTGCGATCAAGTAGTCTCCAAGGAATCAGTGTTAGAATAACACCTCCCTTACAAATGTGTTGCTTAATGAATTTGTTACTTGAAGTTAGTGATGTGTCAATGAAATGCAGATTTTTGCATCCGCTCGTGCACCTTCATTATTCTGACTATGAAATTCAAATAGGCTATTCAAATAGTACAGAGTTCGGCGCAAAAGAACGTTAGATTTGACGAGCCATTGCATAGAGACAGCACTTTTAAAAGATTGTAGCGATATGACATCTAGTAAGCATATATCGTTAGATTATACCTACTTTCACCTTAAAAGCTTCACAATCCAGGTGCTAGTAAGATGTAATGCACTGAGTTAAACAAAGTAATGACTGCCATAACTTGGACATACATATATCCATGTATAATTAGATCAATTATTCTTATAACTTACAGAGATGACAATTTTTTCAAACTGTCTGACACCAGATACCGCGTTTCGGTGGAATATATCGCTGTTTGTGTTGTGGTCTCGCATGCCTGCTTTGCCTGCATAAGCCGTGCTGCCGCAACCTAAAACATGTGAAATGTGTCGGCATTAAATTAATTAATAAATACCCTTGTCTATGAGCAATGCATCAAAACCGAAAGGTTATTAAAAAAGAAAGGAAGGTATAAAACAAATAAAGCACAATAAATTGTTTTAACAAAACATTTCGTTGTTGAAATATCTGGTCGGCGCAGAAGTCATATGCGCACAAGCGGAAATAGATAACCGAATGTTTCAGTACTTAGACGAAACATTGAATCGTGATTTAAATCAGCTTAATTTAAATCGCCAACCCTACACATGGGTATGCCATGTCATGGGCAACATGGCAAATAGTATTATTACAAGCTATAGTATACTATTATCATATTCCGGCTCAATAGTTATGTGTACAGTACAGTAACTTATAGCATTTTAGATTTTGGACCGACTATTCACACTGTCACGGTCAATGTTAAGTAGGCGGACTAGCTAACCATTATTGGTCACCAAAAAACATGAGGCATAACTGTTCCATATGCCAGGGGGAAAGTGTAGGGTTAGGTTTAGCCTTTCGTAAGGTTATTTGGAAATAATTAAGATAGCACTATGTTTGTATTTACACTTGCATTGTATATACATCTATCTGTTCGTGCTGATCGTCGTGTAAATAGCCTAGACTGCCTATGGGTATGCCTATAGAATAACCATGTCCATGCCTGTGCACATGCCATGGCCAATGGCTATGCCTTGGGCTTGGCTATGGCAGCTATGACTATGTTTATGTAGGGCGCAGTGGCTCAGGTGTAGTCCTGAGCTGCCGTGTTGATCAGTTCACTCAGATGTATGAATGAGTACCTGGCTATAGACAGTGGTGGATATTTGTGTACGATTAGTCTTCGTGCATCAATTGCAGCGTGGCTGGTTGCTTCCCACAGAAGTTGAGATGGTGTTCGATTGAACAGGTCTGCCAGGGGAGTAAAGTGTAAAGCGCCTTGAGCAGTCCTGAGGACTGGTCCGGACACTGCGCTATATAAGAACTTACCTTTACTTTTATGTCGTGTATGCTAAACTGTATAGGCTTAGACCTTAATTGCATAATTTAGGTATAATCTTTGCCATCAGCATGTACCCTACACAGCCATGGTCATGATATAAGGTAATAAATTATAGGTCGAGGCTTGGGAAAAACAAACATATTGTTGTTGATAACGTAACCTTAACTTAACCCACAACCCTGAAACTAACCCATGGCTATGTCCCTGTGCCCATGGCATACATAGCCATGGCATAGGCATAGTCATGGCATAGCCATAGGCCATAGCTGTAGCCATGACGTAGTCATAGGTTATAGGCATTGCGGGCATAACAGGCAGTCTTAGTATCAGATTAAGACTAGTCTCAAACAAAGTCTAAGGCTAAACCTAAACAAAGTGGAAGAAGTGTTGCAGCCGGGGGGGGGGCATGGATGTCATGCAAGTCACAGTGTCAGTCAGTGACACTGTCACTGACAGTGTCAGTGACAACGCTAGAGCCTAGCCCTAGGCTATACATCATCCATGTGTGGGCCACAGAATGACAGATCAGATGGGTACAGCGACCACGTCCAACCATAGCTCTAACCCTGCAGATGTACATGTAAAAAGTACATTAGTCCAATGCAAATGGTAATTCCAATGGGCAATATCATTCGGAACTTATAGTCACCGGGGCACGCTGCAACTTCCGACGACCGAATATTTCAGTAAGCTTGCCGGGAAATTTGCACGTGACTCAATATGACCCATATAGGGCACCGCGCATGCGCACAATTGAAAATCGACCATATATTTCAAGACGAAATGTTTCAGTACACCGCAACGTCTAGACTACGAGTCTACGTTATCGACATAGTTGCTGGTGGGGGAAATAACCTTCAAAATAATTAAAAAAATTAATGCCAGCTACCGTAGCCAGTATAACGTTTTGCGAAATAATGTCGTCATGTATTAGTCAACATTAGTCACAGTCCGGACAAAGCCCTGTCAATCATGTATTGTAGGCATTGCCACTGGAATGTATTAATTTAAATAAATAGTTAAATACAAATATTATTGAAGTTGGACTGCTCAAATACTATAAAATACAACCGGATTTAAATAAATGACATTACAATTATTGAAATCCTGAAAAATACTTGTTTTACGATACAGTCAATAGCATACAACAAAAACTATAGTCATGTATGATATAATTAGTTATTGGCATAGTAAGTAGGTTCACATCAGTCAACTAAAGTAGGCCTAATACTAATTTATGTGTCTCAAATATTGGCTTGTAACAATGGATCCCGAATTGATGCTCCAGTTTTGAGGCGACAATTTAGTAAGCATGCTATCATACCAAGTGTTTTCCTAATATAGATTGCATGACTGCAAACACCAATGTATGCTTTTAATAACAAGGACATTGTATATCATTTATTGACTTTTGAATGTAAGCCTAACAAGAAAAAAAGGAAATAACGTCACAGGAAAAAGCCACAAAGATTAATAAATATATATATTTTATTTACAAAACTCAAATGTTGAGTGCACATGCATTTTAATCATGAAAATTAAAGATAACACATGGTTGTTTGGATACTTCCGTCATATATTATGAACAAAATGACACAATCTTGCAAATATTAATTAAAATTGGAGCACAAGTGCGATTTATAAGTGACTTTTTCAACGTTTTCTTTTTAATGGATATATGTGTTATCTTTAATTTTCATGATTAAAATGCATGTGCACTCAAATGTGTTCAACATTTGAGCTTTGTAAATAAAATATATATATTTATTAATTTTTGTGGCTTTTTCCTGTGACGTTATTTCCTTTTTCTCATGCTACATCTCCCAAACCTACAGACAAGCAACACGACAAATACCAACACTTAGTCACTTACTCCGATGAAATAATACAAATTCGTACGTTAACATGGATGATGAGACGCTGGCGTTCAACCAATAAATCACAACAAATCTGTACGCGGCGGCGACGTCGAATGGGCTGCAACAAAATGTCCTTGTCATGTGTAACGTTGTCGCTTATTAAAATTAATAAATTCACGATACGAAGTTCCGACTACCCAGCGGAAAATCGACTAGATAAATTCCTTTGGCCGCAACGTGCAACTTGACCTTAGTCCAGTAACTAATCATCTTGCCTGGCAACCATAATTTTGCATCCTTACGTTGATATATAAATAGGCATTAGCCATCAAGCACATTGTGAATGATGACATTTTCGTTGCCCTGTCACCTCTTGGGCTGCAGCCTGCTGGATGCTTATCGCCTACGGCAGAAGCGGTGGATTCCTCCACTTTGGGTAACTTAATCCCATTTGAATTATGACAAATTTCTTGGCCAAAAGGGGAATTATTATGTGAACAAGGTTGATATAGAGTTGAGGAAAGTGATAGATAGTGTGTGAAGCATGCTGATTTACTGGAAATATATATATATATATATGTGACTTACTTTAACTTTTAGTCATTATTTACCCTAGCCTGCTACAGTATACTACTATACATGGCTATTTACTGTATTGACACAGATACTTGGGTTATCGTTATCACACTTTATTGTATTCTACTGTATGACTATTCTCTCTCTCATATATATATATATATATTATATATATATATATATATATATGAGAGTATATATATATATATATATACACGTACATATATATATATATATACATATATATATATATATATATGTGTGAATATATATATATATATATATATATATATATATATATATATACATATATATATATTATACGGCCTATCTCATAATGCAACTTTAATACGCACAATTATTTAACCAAGTCGAAAACTGATCGTAGGATTACTTTACTTTCAAAATTGGATCGAAGATACCCGGTGTTCACCATTTTTCTATTTTGTGCGCATCCAACTATACAACTAGAAGGAACTGAGATGCAAATTAATATGCACATTCCATAGCGAATTAGACCGTGATAATGTGCGAGTATAACGACACAGCGCCGTGCGCAGCGCGTATGGAAAACAACTGTCTAACCCATAAACATGACGTGGGGCATGCGATAAATGATGACTAACATTCTTTGAAAACCGGTTTCTCTGCCCGTGTGCACACGCTATCATTACGAGCACCATACCCTAAATCCGTTACACATGTTACATACATATAGTTCGTGTCTTTCACTGCAATACCCATTTAACTCCCCGTGTAATTGTCTTACAATGATGCTTGTTAGCGTCATGCAACCCTTCTCTGTATGAGTGCATTGACTACGGAGTAGGAATACAATGTTTTCACATTAAACAAGGATCCTTGCTGTTCACAAAATATAGCAGAAATCTGGTTCTGCTACAGATTGTAAACAGCCAGGTATATGTGAAAATTACCGCACACATGCGTTACAGATGAGCATTACATATAGGTCTACTGATATTCGTATACGTTGCTAGCATACTGTCAAACGATAGTTACATACCAAACACCATGGGTGCTATTATATCAAGTTGCAACATACAAAACATAAGGAAAACATACTATTCTAAATACATAAATATTTTCATGTTATTTTTTATAGAAGTTTGGAGAAACACCGTGCAGATGGTGGCATAACCTGAAATTAGGATATCACTTTTGTCACGTCACTACGGGCCGTTCAAAATGTACGTCACACTACATTTGGGATTTTTGAGATCCCTCCTCTTTGTCACCCTTCGTAGCGCTGGATTATACATCCCCTAAAGTAAGCCATAAGTTCGTTTCATATGTGTACTGAGCTTTGGGGTTGGCCATATGGAACTGGCTAAGTGACCGTTCTCACGAAGTATGCAGCACTGAAAAATCTCCTTCTTCATATCTCCATCTTCCTCGAAAAAGGACATCGAAAAGGCAGGAGAGGATGGCCTGCTGGTAACGTGTGATGCACCACATCACTAAGTCTCAATTTCGCACGGGTAGTGAAGTTCCTGCTGAAGGTAGCTACTTTTATACAATACGTGTCTCCAGAGAAGCTTCCGTCAACGAATGATGCAGCCGCCTTCCATAGCTATCGGACTTAGTATCAGGTGCAGGGATGGCGTGGCAACGAGATCTCCCCTGAGCTTTGGGGTTGGGTAGCATCTTCTGGTGGTCTCGATCCTATCAGACTGTCTCAGCCTGCGCCACCATAGCGACTCCTCAAGGAAATTCGACGCAATTGCGGTGGTCACTGCGATAAGAAAACGTGCACCTACCATAAGAATTGACTGCAGTGCACACCGGCATGTGGTCAGTGCAAGGGCATCACATGCACGAATATGACAAAAGTGGAGAGCCAGGATGATGATGACAGGGATGTTGATCAGGATCATACAGGATTTTAAATAGACAATATGCTTATATTGACATTGAAACGTGACTGTGAAATGTAATCACCTGTAAAATGTGGTTTAAGTAAGTTTAGGCATAGTAAATTTGGTTGCAATGACACCTAAATGTGTGTTTATGACTTTATTTTGTTGCAAAGTCGTGCCACTTTGGTCCGAATCCAGCTTATTTCCAGATTATTTTATCACATTTTGCCTTGACCTTGACCTTATTGCATGACCTTGAC